>JAWPHD010022416.1:0-25155 GCA_037043455.1 Cyrtodaria siliqua | reverse complement strand
TGTGATATTAATTCTGTGCTTTGTTTACATTTATGAAATGATCATTTTCAAATTTTTTATTAGACACAAAAATTGAAGTAAACTTCATTAAACAATTTCTTAGGCCGTAATTCCTCTCCTACCTACATGCTATATACAGTCTGGACTATATGTATTCTGGAGGCAAGTGCTCTGTAGAATCAATCTGCTTACCATTATGTTTTATTTTTTAGTTTATAGAATTTATATCATCTTCATTGTCATGTTGATGATTTGTATATATACTAAAGGAAATAACGCAACTCGGGAATTTCCGCTATATAATGTATATACTCCACACTTAAGTTTATGTATTATTCCAGAGAAATCCCAAGGTGTTTTATAAAACAGGGGTTGCAGCTAGTTAGAGAAATAACTAAATTGTGCTGCTGCAGACTTTTTAAAAACTGTACATATTGTAACAAGAAATTCCTAAATGTTAAACTTCCACTTTGAAAATGTGAGCATGAAATGTCTTTTTACATTAAATACAGTACTGAAAGTATTGTATCATTAAATACAGTACTGAATTGCATAATTTTACATCCTAAGTTTGCTCACTAATTGCTTGAGCATGCGTATTCCATCAATAATAATTCTTTGAAGGGATAATATTGGGTGTGTTATGTGTTGTTATAGTCTATTTTCCGAAAGGAAAAGTCTAATGTTGCCATGTACCATTCGATTAACAGCAGCATGTTATACATACAATATATAGCGGAAATTCTGGATTTGTATTTCTTTTTTCCTTTAGTATAGGTAAAACTTTGTAAAACTTTGTATGACAATATAATGTATATTAAACTTTGTATGACAAGATACTGTATGTAAAACTTTGTATGACAAAATAATGTATGTTAAACTTTGTATAACAAGATACTGTATGTAAAACTTTGTATAACAAGATACTGTATGTAAAACTTTGTATGACAAAATAATGTATGTTAAACTTTGTATGACAAGATACTGTATGTAAAACTTTGTATGACAAGAAACTGTATGCAAAACTTTGTACAAGATACTGTATGTAAAACTTTGTATGACAGGATACTGTATGTAAAACTTTCAGTGTTTTTTTTCTACATTTTGGGAACATAACCCATACCCTCAAAATTGGGAATTTTAGCACGATTTTTTCACAAAATTGGGAAACAAAATCAAACAATTATTTCATAATTGTATCTTTCATACTGTTGACAGTACAACAAGATCAACAGAGGCATTTGAAAGCATTTCATATTCAATACTTGTCATATTTTTGCTACTTTTCAGTGTTCTTTCTTTTTCTTCTTTCAATTGGGAATTTTCTTCTCAAAATTGGGAAAAAAAGATTTGTCATTGGGAATATGACCCAATAATGGCTATATAAACAGCCAAAAAAAAGCCCTGACTTTGTATGACAAAATACTGTATGTCAAACTTTGTATGACAAGACACTGTATGTAAACTTTTGTATGACAAGACAATGTATGTAAAACTTTGTACAACAAGATACTGTATGTAAAACTTTGTATGACAAGATACTGTATGTAAATGGTATAATAAAGTATTCTTCTTTCAAAACTTATGTTTTCTTTGCCATTTTCAGAAATGTGACCAATATGTGACCTAAATCACAAATCTTAGAAAACACCAGTGACTTAAGAATCGAACAAATTCTTGAAAACCTTAACTTATTGCCAACATTTAACATTATTTTTAATTGCCCACTTAACTCTTTGATAATGACGACGATGCTACGATCAAAATTAAGTAAATAGTCAATCTTAAAAAACGGTTATACATCGCAAATGCTACCTGTTTACTTCAAATTTGATCCAAAAGTTGAGGTATCGCTTATATACGGTGGTGACTTGTACTCCAACAGCTAAGATATACACCATGGTCTGATACTTAGGAAAAGTAACTAGAACTATCACTGAAGGCGATGAATACCTCCTCATTTTTTATATAAATTTTAAGTAAAACAAAGGTTCATAATTCTGTAAAACAAATTGCAGAATCGAAAACCTTTGATGCAGAGACACATCATATCATCACGTGTGAACAAATTAGAATAAATTGTGATAAATTAGGCAATCAACAATGTGTGATGTAGAGGGACATAGGCCATCATTTGTTATGTGTATATGAAGTTTGGGAACAATCCATTCAAAACTGCATGTAACAGAAATCTGTTATGTGACATGACAGAATCTTTTGCTTAGCAAATTTAATAAACATGCCGTGTTTATTTTTTCACTTACCGGGTTGTTGCAGGAAGTGGTTGACGGTGAATGTGAACAGACTTGGTGGTATACCGGTTGTATGGTCCGGTTGTCCAGGTCTTGTCTCCAACCAGTACTGCGTATAGTCCGAACAATCCGGCAGTAACTTCACATCCGATGCTAGATAAAACATAATTAATATACATAAGAAAATAAACTGAAATAAATCCTTGATCCTAGATCCTTAATCCTAGAGTCAATCCCTAGGGGACGGAGGTGAAACAGAACATCAGGGATTACTCTGGCCTTACGAAGGTGGAGTAGCAATTCAACATGAAAACAGGTTATTCTCACAGAATATTGTCTTGACTTTTTAATTGAGATTTTAGATAGACAATTAAAATCCTCTGAAATTTTCCTCTGAAAGTTTTCCAATTAAATCAAGTGGTACAAGATCATAAAAACAGAATCAATCAAGGTTATCCGGTACAGACACGGAATATCAACCAAACTGTTTTGACAGGAACCGATTAAAATAGTTATCCCGTCTGTTGGAATTTCCCGATCTGAACCAGATTTCCATGATTTTGATGTTTTCTTGCATGCTACTTATACTTTGTGCATAGGCATCGCAATCGACAGGCATTTGTATGTTGAAGTCACATGAAATATACAGAAAATATGTGTTGGTTTGCGCGAACATCAGAACTACTTCTTTACAAATTGACATGATGCGACTTTTAACTTTGACATTATTTTTATGCTTATGATATTTATCCAACTGTGAGAAAGATAAATATTTCCAAAGTCTGTAAAAAAAACACTAGAAATATGGCCATGGGACACGAATGCCACCCCTGAAAAGTGTAAAACATAAAATTTTATGAAAAAGGGGCCGCAACTCTGGTAATACTGGGTCGATTTTGACGCTGAATCGATATGCACATTTTGATATCATAGGTAAGTATCCTGTAAAGTTTGGAAAGAAATGGAAGAAAACTGTGAGAGGAGATAGACACACAAGATATTTTAACGAAAAATTCGACAAAAAAAGTGCCGAAAGTCTGGTAATAAGGGGTCGATTTTGATGCCGAAATGATATGCACATCTTGATACCATAGGTAAGCATCCTGTAAAGTTTCAAAGCAATCGGTTGAAAAGTGTGAGAGGAGATAGACATACAAGATATTTTGACGTAAAATTTAACTGAAAAGGGCCATAACTCCAGTAATACTGAGTCGATTTTGACGCCTAAACGAAATGCACATCTTGACATCATAGGTAAGCACCCTGTAAAGTTTCGAAGCAATCGGTTGAAAAGTTTGAGAGGAGATAGACACAAACTTTTCGGGACGGAAGGAAGGAAGGAAGATAGGACGGATGGACGGACGGACGAACAGACATGGCTAACACTATATGCCCCCTCACCATTCGGTGGTGGGGGCATAAAAAAAGAATATCTGTATCTGTTATGCATTAAAATCTACACCTACACCTACGTCAGCACTTCCGCACCCTAGCAAAAAGCGCCGTGAAACCACCGTGAACATAAGGGGTCCTTCTAACAATTGAATACGTGACGGGTCCATTTCTGACCGAATACTTTGTTATTACATGAACGTTTATCTGACACTCAAATTCACACAAAACTAGTGGAATATTAGTATCAGACCTAAATACTGTGTATTGAAACAAGAGGCCCAAGAGGGCCTGTGGACGCTCTACTGGCTAAAGATAAAGTTTATGCACAAGGGGCCATAACTCTTTCAAATATCGTTCAACCAGAACATGGTGATGATATACGCAACTAGGCTTGGTACTGATTGTCCCTGACAAGTTTCGTTGAAATCCAGCCAGAAGTTCAGGAGAACTAGTCTGTACAAAGTTAGTGTATTAAAACTTTTAAGGGGTCATAACTCTGCCAAATTCATTCAACCAGAACACGGCAACGATAGGTGCAACTAGGCTTGGTACTGATCATCCCCATCAAGATTCGTTGAAATCCAGCAAGGAGTTCAGAACAGACTAATCTGGACAACGTTTCTCTATTAAAACCTTTAAAGGCCCATAACTCTGACAAAATTATTTAACCCGAATATGGCGATAATATGCACAACTAGGCTTGATACTGATCATCCATGTCAAGTTTCGTTAAAGTCCAGCCAGGGCTTCAGGAGAACTAGCCCAGAAAATGTTTGTGTATCAAAAATCTTTAAAGGGCCATAACTCCACCAACAAGAGAGCCAAGATGGCCCTAAATCGATCACCTGAGTACTGGCACATTAGCAAACTTCTTCGAAATCTTATGGTCATATACAATCTGTGCAAGTTTGGTTAAGCTTGTTCAAGAAATGTGGGCTCTGTTGTGTATAACAACATTGAACTAAAGACACTGACAAAGTTTGGTAAATATCAAATACAAAATGAAGGTGCTAGAGAGTAACACCTTGGGCAGGGCCAAATGTGACCAGAGGGCTACATGTAATATATGAGAGCTTTGTGGTTTCAGAGAAGAAGATTTTTTAAGTTTTTCCCTATACTAATCTATGTAAAACATGACCCCTGGGGTGAGGGCCAGATGTGACCCCAGGGTCACCATTTGAACAAAATTGGTAAAGGACCATAAGCTTATAGCAACAGCAAAATATTAAACCTCTGGCTATTGCAGTTTCAAAGAAGAAGAATTTTTAAGTTTTTCCCTATACATGTCTATGAAAAACATGGGACCCTTGGGGCAGGGCCAAATGTGACCCGAGGGTCACCATTTGAACAAACTTGGTAAAGGACCATAAGCTTATAATAAATGTAAAATATCAAACCTCTGCCTCTTGTAGTTTCCGAGAAGAAGATTTTTTTTAAAAAATCCTATATAAGTCTATGTAAAACTGTGACCCTCGGGGCGGGGACAAATTTAACCCCAGGGTCACCATTTGAACAAACTTAGTAGAGGACCATAAGCTGATGCTACATGTTATACATGAGAGCTCTGTGCCATGTGGTTCCAGAGAAGAAGTTTTTTTTCAGTTTTTCCCTATACAAGCCTATGTAAAACTGTGTCCCACGGAGTGGGGCCAAATGTGACCCCTGGGTCACCATTTGAACAAACTTGGTAGAGGACCACAAGCTTATAGCAAATGCAAAATATTAAACCTTTGGCTCTTGCAGTTTCAGAGAAGAAGATTTTTTAAGTTTTTCCCTATACATGTCTATGTAAAACATGTGACCCTTGGGGCGGGGCCAAATGTGACCCGAGGGTCACCATTTGAACAAACTTGGTAAAGGACCATAAGCTTATAGTAAATGCAAAATATCTAACCTCTGGCTGTTGTAGTTTCCGAGAAGAAGATTTTTTTCCAAAAAATCCTATATAATTCTATGTAAAACTGTGACTCCCGGGCGGGGACAAATTTGACCCCAGGGTCACCATTTGAACAAACTTAGTAGAGGACCATAAGCTGATGCTACATGTAATACATTAAAGCTCTGTGCCTTGTGGTTTCAGAGAAGAAGATTTTTTAAAGTTTCTTCCTATATGTCTATATGAAAACATGCAAAACCTCAATATACAAACTTTGGACCCCCGGGGCACGGCCATTTTTGACACCGGGGACTTTATTTGGCCAGTACAGTTTTTAGTTAAATACACGTCAAGCTATTTGATGCATGCCAAGATGTTTGTTTATTGATACAGAGTTGCGTTTCTGTTTTTCCTTTAGTATATGTTATGCATTAAAATCCAATCTACAGTATCTACCTTGTACAACTGCTATTTCTGCTGGACCCTTCACGAGGACATCGTAGCAGGACATCTCAAACTTCTGTGACTCAGTATGACACGACACCACCGTAGTTGGCTGAGAAATGTAGCAAAACAGGAACGGCTTTATACACGTACTTCCTGCTGGGATCGTTTTCACCGCAGACGCAAAATTCTGAGACTCGTACATGTTCATGAAATACGAGTCATGGAACTCCTTGTGAACTTCATCTGATATCATACTGTCACATTGCTCCCCTCTGGTTTCTATGCTGGGATCTACCCGCCATTCAAGGTCAATTTTTGAAGGTTTCTTACCCTTCTTTGTGGTGACAGATTTCTCTTTTTCAAGTTTCACATCATTTTCTGCTACACTATGAGTATAAATGGTGCACGAGATCCTTCCGGCGGTCAATAAAATGTCTACAGGTGTCGTAAATATTAACATCTGATTATGACGGTCTGCTGGTGTCTCTGGTTTTTGTTTTGTTGAGGATTTCTGAACGGTCACCACGGACACTTCACTTCCAATTCCGCTGTCTGGAACAGAGTCTCTGTCATCCAGGAGATCATCATGCTTCTCTGTGACCTCCTTAAATCGTCTGATTATGTCCAACGACATTTTCCGCATCAAGTGAATTTGATTGGTGCTTACATGAAGGTCAAGGTCACTGATGATGTTGAACTCCAGGGCATACCCACAAACGAGGGTCTCCTGTAAAATGGTACGAATGCATGTATAGTTACAAATATGTATAATTTCACATATGTATAGTTACAAATATGTATACCGTAGCTACATATATGTATAATTTCAAATATGTATAGTTAGTTACATATATGTTACAAACATGTATAGTTACAAATATGTATAGTTACAAATACATATAGTTACAAATATGTATAGATATGTATAGTTACAAATACATATAGTTACAAATATGTATACTAACAAATACATATAGTTACAAATATGTATAGTTACAAATACATATAATTACAAATATGTATAGTTACAAATACATATAGTTACAAATATGTATATTTACAAATATGTATAGTTACAAATAAATATAGTTACAAATATGTATAGTTACAAATACGTATAGTTTGTTTGTTTGTTTGTATGGAGTTTTACGTCATTTTCAACACATGTAAGGTTATATATGATGGTCGGTTTTTTGTGATGGAAGCAGACCACCCACTTTTCCTGGGTAGAACCAGTACTGTACACCTCCCACCAATACGTATAGTTACAAATACATATAGTTACATATATGTATAATTTCAACTATGTATAGTTACAAATATGTATAGTTACAAATACATATAGTAACAAATATGTATAGTTACAAATACAAGATAAGTGCTGAAAGACGAACAGATAATCTTGACACGAGCTGGAAAAAAAAATCTTGTAATAACCGAATTAAATTTTGCTATATGATGGGCTTCGATTAAAAGGGTCCTAAGTGCATAATACAAAAGTCACTCAAAGTTTTTTTTCACTGTAGGTTTTGCCACACGAAAGAGAATAATTTGTTTCTGATAATTGTTTGAGAAACAATACCTTTGTCTCTTACATTAATCCACTTACAGGGGTTAAGGCAGAAAGTACTGAAGCTGATACTTCAGAAATATTTAAAAAATAGAAAAAAGAAGATTTTATTCATCTTGTATTGAGGTCTTGAAAAGTGGAAGCCTTCCAAACCAAAACCATACAATGATTTCAAAATATTTACAGTGTCGTAACGACTCATGAGCAACATTTTAACTAGTAATTATGATTTTAACATATATTTCAAATATTCAATGGCGGAAATAGGTCCGACTGCCTTACAAACTCACAGAGAACTCATAATTATTGCATATCAATGTGTGATTGTCTACGTACCTGTAGTTTTGTAGAGCCGTACACGGGGGTGGAGTTTACAATAGCTGGAACAGCCACCAGCTTAACATTACATGGGGACACAAGGGGAAATAACTGGATGTCTTCATCTTCATGCCTGAAAGAAGTTAAGCAGGATTAAAATATCTATGCTCAATATTACAACAACTAGAAATGCCAGCTATCTGACTAATGCCCACACTGAACGCAAAACATCCAAGCGTGTGACCTTGACCTTGTGGTCTCAGGTGATCACAAATATGATGGAATGTTTTTGTACGTTAGTAATCAGCAAATAAAATATGAAAGTAATTCTGGAAGGGTTTAAGGGAGTTCCACTCTACAGCGGGTATAATATTACGTCTTACTGGAAGGGTTTAAGGGAGTTCCACTTTAAAGCGGATATAATATTATATCTTACTGGAAGGATTTAAGGGAGTTCCAATCTACAGTGGGTATAATAGTATGTCTTACTGGAAGGGTTTAAGGGAGTTCCACTCTACAGTGGGTATAATAGTATGTCTTACTGGAAGGGTTTAAGGGAGTTCCACTTTACAGTGGGTATAATATTATGTCTTACTGGAAGGGTTTAAGGGAGTTCCACTCTACAGTGGGTATAATGTTATGTCTTACTGGAAGGGTTTAAGGGAGTTCCACTCTACAGTGGGTATAATAGTATGTCTTACTGGAAGGGTTTAAGGGAGTTCCACTCTACAGTGGGTATAATAGTATGTCTTACTGGAAGGGTTTAAGGGAGTTCCACTTTACAGTGGGTATAATATTATGTCTTACTGGAAGGGTTTAAGGGAGTTCCACTCTACAGCGGGTATACTAGTATGTCTTACTGGAAGGGTTTAAGGGAGTTCCACTCTACAGTGGGTATAATGTTATGTCTTACTGGAAGGGTTTAAGGGAGTTCCACTCTACAGCTGGTATACTATTATGTCTTACTGATAGGGTTTAAGGGAGTTCCAATTCGAGTGGGTATAATATTATGTCTTACTGATAGGATTTAAGGGAGTTCCAATCCGAGTGGGTATAATAGTATGTCTTACTGGAAGGGTTTAAGGGAGTTCCACTCTACAGTGGGTATAATATTATGTCTTACTGGAAGGGTTTAAGGGAGTTCCACTCTACAGTGACTATAATATTATGTCTTACTGGAAGGGTTTAAGGGAGTTCCACTCTACAGCGGGTACAATATTATGTCTTACTGGAAGGGTTTAAGGGAGTTCCACTCTACAGCGGGTATCTGTGTGGACTGGTTCATGGAGGACTGCTTCCTGTCCACACCACGCTGGCTAAACTCCTCCCAACAACCTGCAATTTTAACATTACAGCAGATATTGCACATGAGATTTAAACGAGTTTTAGTGAGTTTTGAATAATTACTGAGGATTTTAAATGAGTTTTGAATCTTTTTATGAACACATTCCATATAAAATCAATTTTTAACAGCAACAAGGATGAAGACACAAACAAGTTATCAAACAAATACATTAAAATAATATGTGTAAAGCGAATTGAATTAAATTGCTGCCTAACAGCTCAATGACCATCAATCTTGAAATATTATCAAGCAATGAAATTGGCACCTCAATTTATTAATCTATTATAATGTTGACATTCAACCTGCTGGCACATATTTGAATAAACGATATACATTTGAATAAACGATGAACAAAATTGAGTTAACAATTTGTCTTCATTACTCTACCTTAGCTTTAAATTTATTATTGGTGCAATATAATCAAAAAATAGTTATATGCAAAAATAATTTGAACTATTCAATTTATTATTATTAATAATGACTTTCAAAAATACAAGTTATGTAGAAAAACTAAGGGGACACCGTGAGTTTTAACAAAACCTTAATCTAGTGTTAATATACAAATAGCATTATTGTGTTTTTTTAATTAGGAGGAAAATGCAGAAACAGGCTTAAAATTCTGTGAGGTGTTATCGCCCTGTGAGGTATCTAATGTACGTGCATGCAAATGTTGGATTGACTAACCTGTAGAAACACTGAAGTGTTTAACATCTATCTGGTACTGCCTGTCTGAGAGGGCAGCCCCGGATTCTGAAGTGACCCCCAGTTGTACAGCCTGCTGGTATAGCTCCCTGTCCACAGCATTCCTGGGCAGGGGATTGTCTGCATAAGGGGCCACATTAACTGACTGAACCTGTGCATTAACCACAAATAAGTATTTTATTACCTTATTTACTGATCGAAGTGGCTTCACTCCCAGTTCTGAACCTACCACAGGCCACAGTCCTAATAACAGATTGGAAACTTCCTATCTGAACCAATAAAGAGCCAAAATATCACGTGGCACCTTCATCTCAAAAAATCATTGATTTTGATGAGAATACATTCAAAAGATTCATAAGGAATAGCAAAATGGGATTATACTAATTTATTTTTATTTTCGAAATAAGAAATTATACAAAAAGCTGTTTAAAGTTAAAATATTATCCTTTTTTGCCTTTTCGCTTAAAAACCAAGCACATGACAAAGCGAAACTTATCTTCAAACTCAAATTTTGCTTAAATGTTTAAAGTAAGGAAAATATCACCTTTAGAAAGAGAAATAAATTTATGATGGGTTTTGACACAAATAAATATATATATGCATAAAACTCTTGTGTTTAAAGTGGGGCAATATTTTGTGGAATTTCCACACTGTGCCACCTGAAATTAAGATACACTTTACAGTTTCCTTTCTCTTTGTTATTAGGTCTGTGCACAGGCAAATGCTCAATATTTTCCTACCGGTAATCGTTTTTATATATATAAATATAAAAATCGAACAGGAAAAGTAGCATTCAAGGACGACAGTCAACCACAAACACACACAGAAACAAACAAGAGGCCCAAGAGGGCCCGTGGACGCTCTACTGGCTAACATGGCTCTTATAACATCAATGAAGCGAGAGACTGCCATTTACGTGTTTTTTTAAAGTTTTGGGCAAAATACAGCTTTTTAACTAAATCAAGGGCCATAACTAAAGAATCTGGTAAAGTTTGGTAAAGATCAGATGAAAAATGAAGGCCCTACCATATTAACGAGGCAAAATATAGCATATTTAACTAAATCAAGAGCCATAACTTCTCTGTTACTGGTCAGACTGGTCCAACAAAGAGCTAAAAAAAAAAAAAAAAAAAAATTAAAAAAAATAAAAAAAATAAAAAAGGAATAAAAAAAATTCCATTTTTTTTTTTTTTTATATATATTTATCACATAACGTCCCCTGTTAGCAGTGTCGAACACCCATTTAATATTCTATTGTATGACACACGTGTAATACAACCTGAAACGATTTTGTTTGGTTGAGTTAACCTGTAACACTACGCAAGTTTATTAACTGAAACTATTTTATTTATTACAAATTCACTCAGATCTGAGTCATAAACTTATTGTTTGTGACAGCTTATAAAAATAATGCACGTTATACAAAACATTGTTGTTGGTTTGTTAAAAAGTTGGCGTAAACTGCTATTTTGTAAAGAGGTAAAACACGAACTCTTTTATATTCGACGTTATGTGTGAGACGCGACGTTACGACATCACATATTTTATGACGTTTTAGCGCTAAAGTGTGTCTGACGTCGTGGTGGTTCTATGTCCATCTGAATTAATTTTTACTAATTTGATTTGCAATGTTATGTGATAAAAAGGATCTTAATCTCGTTCCCATTCCATATAAGATTTATGAAACTCGTTATGAATTATTTTTAATTTTAACAAGCCTTTTATGAATTATTTTTAATTTTAACTCGCTGAAAGGCTCGTTAAAATTAAAAATAATTCATAACTCGTTTCATAAATCTTATATGAAATGGGAACTAGTTTAAGATCCTCTATATATAAAAAAATTAAAAAAGAAATTTAAATTTTTTAAGGGAATGTAGCGCCACAGCCAAACAAACTCTATTACTGAGAGTTCTGAAAAACTTGGAAAAAGGTGAAAGAATTATCAAAATCGGATGTTAAACAAAAAGATATGACCATTTAAAGGTTGTTCTAAAACAAATATGGGAGCCGCCATTTTTAGAACTATGACGTCATAGTTCCATATTACCATATATAGAATATTGATAAATATCATTTAAAACGAAGAAAATCACTGCAAATGAATGATTTTTTTTACTGGTGATATTAATCATTATTGCCATTAAGTATTACATATTTTTCATACAGTTGCTGTCATTTTTTCCCTATAAATCAGTAAATTTTCATATTTATAAATATTCCCCAGGGTCACCATTTGAACAAAATTGGTAAAGGACCATAAGCTTATAGCAACAGCAAAATATTAAACCTCTGGCTCTTGCAGTTTCAGAGAAGATTTTTTAAGTTTTTCCCTATACATGTCTATGTAAAACATGGGACCCTTGGGGCGGGCCAAATGTGACCCCAGGGTCACCATTTGAACAAACTTGGTAAAGGACCATAAGCTTATAATAGATGTAAAATATCAAACCTCTGGCTCTTGTAGTTTCCAAGAAGAAGATTTGTAAAAAAAAAATCCTATATAAGTCTATGTAAAACTGTGACCCTCAGGGCGGGAACAAATTTGACCCCAGGGTCACCATTTGAACAAACTTAGTAGAGGACCATAAGCTGATGCTACATGTAATACATGAGAGCTCTGTGCCATGTGGTTTCAGAGAAGAAGAATTTTATCAGTTATTCCCTATACAAGCCTATGTAAAACTGTGACCCCCGGGGTGTGGCCAAATGTGAACCCTGGGTCACCATTTGAACAAACTTGGTAGAGGACCACAAACTTATAGCAAATGCAAAATATTAAAACTCTGGCTTTTGCAGTTTCAGAGAAGAAGATTTTTTAAGTTTTTCCCTATACATGTCTATGTAAAACATGTGACCCTTGGGGCGGGGCCAAATGTGACCCGAGGGTCACCATTTGAACAAACTTGGTAAAGGACTATAAGCTTATAGTAAATGCAAAATATCAAACCTCTGGCTGTTGTAGTTTCCGAGAAGAAGATTTTTAAAAAAAAAATCCTATATAAGTCTATGTAAAACTGTGACCCCCGGGGCGGGGACAAATTTGACCCCCAGGGTCACCATTTGAACAAACTTAGAAGAGGACCATAAGAAGATTTTTTAAAGTTTTTTCCTATATGTCTATATGAAAAACATGCAAAACTTCAATATACAAACTTTGGACCCCCGGGGCACGGCCATTTTTGACCCCGGAGACTTTATTTGGACAAACTTGATAGTCTAGGCGTTGGCGATCATTTTAAAAGAAAAACTGTTGAAATCTGTCCAGCGGTTCTGGAGAAGAAGATTTGTTAAGGTTTCAACCATATATGGTAATGGCAGCCATCTTGGATGTAGCGCTGACCTAATTTTAACATATCTAAAAAGCATTCATCTACGGATCATCCATGTGAAGTCTGGTCAAAATTAGCCAAGCGGTTTCTGAGGAGAAGTCGTTTGAAGTAAAGTTAACGGACGACAGACAGACGACGGACACCATCCAATAACAACTTAAAATGAATAAAAGGCCAAATAAGACATCACAAATACAAAAGGGTTGACAATAGGGCTACCACCTTGGAACTGTCAGTGGCAAAAAAGGCCGCTGGTGATTTTAACCAGATTCTAGGGTGCACCAAACCTCATATTTACCCTACTGTATATATACATTATGAATTAACCAAGAGCATCGCAGGCAGATGCAGTTGCTCGCCCTTGTAAAGTAAATCGGAAAAAGTTAATTCTAGCGGATAGGAAATGGGCTAATTGGTGTGTAATAGTGTCTTTAGAAATGAATTAACTATTTGAAGAAACCATATGTACAAGTTAGTTATTCTTTATCTATACCTGTATTAAACACATGTCATGGTCTATGGTTGTACTCAGGTGACCTCCCTTGTCCATTGTCTGTCTGGCAGTGACTCTCTCCCCTGGGACAAACATTCTCACACAGGCTATATCAGCATAAATCAAGGGAATGTTACTGGAACTGAGCACAGGCACTGATGATTTACCTCCCTTTGTGGAATGCATGGCTGCCTTATTACTACTGGCTGCTGGCTTTTGTGCCCGTGGTGTCTCAAAAGCTGACAAACTACTCAAAACAGCCAATAACGGTGAAGTGCACAAAATAAAGTCACAAGGATTCATATTTATGCAAATTTCGGACACATATTTATGGAAAAAGAACTGATTATCACCACCATGACTCCCATATTCTCCATTCATTGGGATTTCAATGTTCAACTTTTGCATTCTTTTTTTTACATTTTTTCTTAGAGCTCGGGTAAACGTCAAACTCAGGAAGCCGTGAGTAAGCTCCCTTGAAGGTTGACTTTGGTAAAGCGTGGATGATGCTGCTGCCGACGCATGGTACTGGTCCCCTGCCCACAGTCTGGAGGACACAATGTGTGTATCACGTGACAGGTTGTCACGGCAACTCATCAACACACCTTCATGTGGTCCTGCCTCCCATGTTGTACTTCCACTGAAGAAGAAATAAAGGTATTTTGTTAGTCCACACTCTCGTGTAGCATTACGGTTGGAATGAATGAATGAATGGTGTTTTAAGGCATGTCGACACAAATAGGTCATATTGTAGGCAAAAAACTATTCAAATGAACAATGAAATAGTCAATTATAAAAGAGTATAGTAAAAGTGTATAGATAAAACTATTTACAAATCAGGCATGATATGGTACAAAACATTAACTGCGTATACGAAGACTAACAAGTGCCTGTCATTGGGTGTGTGTAAACAATATAGAAACATATAGCCCTCACTTCACTTTGTGAAAACGGTATAATGATAAAATAGCAAAATCAGGTTCAAATTCACCCGTATTCTTTTCAATTCAATAACAGGTACTAGTCAATACTTTTTTTACCGTTAGTAAACATTTTACATGGTAAATATATTTTGACCGAGAACGTTCACATATACAAGTTCTGTCCAAGCAACTTGGAGGTAATATTGCTTTTGTTCTAACAAGACCAAATCCAGATATTTTTTTTAATAATTTATGGGCCTTTACTCAAGAGTATTGTCTTAAGTTTCAGGAGTAAAGAAGATCCCAGAAGGTTGATGAAACTTTCAAAATATTATGTGTATGAAGCACCTACTTTTACAAAGTTTAACATTTGCCTCGTACATAGAAAGTCCACAAATAGTTAACTGCTGCTTTAGATGTGCTATATTTTTCAATATTTATTAATATAACAAACGTCGAAAGCATCATGCGATAAGCCCCATATTTCATACCTTGTCCTGTAATATTATACAATTATGGACTTTTGATGAGGTCAATACTTGGTTCTATGGACCCCGAGTAAAAGCAGCTTATAGACTAAATACGAGACCAAATCAGAAGTCCTCAATTACTATTATATACGGTAATATAATAACTCAAGAAAAAGGAAATACTTCAGGTCACTTAATAGAATAAATTGTCAACACAAACCGAGAAATTTAAAATAAAAGGACTCACTGATCATTTATGCTCACTTATCATGTTCGGGTAAATTTGAAGCTAAATATTGTAACACAAGTAGATATCACTATCCTTACACCTCTCAGAAGTCCAAATCTCATTATACTGGCAATCGATCATGTGACACAAATTGAACCAATCAGAGAACAGGAATTTTGTCACTTATACAATATCAAAACACCAAACTTGAGAAGTCATACAATAAGCCCTATATCTCATACCTGGCCCTGTGATAGTGTAGTATATTGGTCGCCCCCATGTTCACCTTCAGTTTAGAATAGACGTCCTGGACGTCCACAGACATGGTGAGGTCCTCCAGAAACACACACAACTTGGTCTCTGACAAATAAATATACAAGCGTATAACTATGAACAAGTCTCTACTCACAAAGGGATGTCAAAGTTTTTTCTTATGATTCTGTATTTTAATAGTTTATTACGTTTTGAATAGTCAAAATAAACCCCACGGGGTATTGTTATAAATATGCATTTGTTCCAGGGCATAATCACTATAAATATCAGACGTTAGTACTTGTACCAGGGCATAATCACTATAAATATCAGTCTTCAGTTTGTTTTTGTGCCAGGGCATAACCACTATAAATATCAGTCTTCACTATTTGTACCAGGGCATAATCAATATATTGTTATAAATATGCATTTGTGCCAGGGCATAATCACTATAAATATCAGTCTTCAGTATGTATTTGTGCCAGGGCATAACCACTATAAATATCAGTCTTCAGTATTTGTACCAGGGCATAATCACTATATTGTTATAAATATGCATTTGTGCCAGGGCATAATCACTATAAATATCAGTCTTCAGTATGTATTTGGGCCAGGGCATAACCACTATAAATATCAGTCTTCACTATTTGTACCAGGGCATAATCACTATATTGTTATAAATATGCATTTGTGCCAGGGCATAATCACTATAAATATCAGTCTTCAGTATGTATTTGTGCCAGGGCATAACCACTATAAATATCAGTCTTCACTATTTGTACCAGGGCATAATCACTATATTGTTATAAATATGCATTTGTACCAGGGCATAATCACTATAAATATCAGTCTTCAGTATTTGTACCAGGGCACAATAATCCCACCATTATCTGTCAATAACATGCTATTAACTAGTGAATACTGATCATATAACAAACAAGTACCTTCTTTACCCTTCATGTATAAGCCCATCTCACATTTAGGCAGTGTCCATTGTAACCATAGTGACAGCTTCACTCCATCACTATCATTGTCCAGTATCTCCAGTTCTCTGTTCGTATCTAAGGAAGTGCCATCACCAGAGGTCTGTGTGTAAGGGAGATCACCCTCGGTGACTGAGGTGGCACTAAGAGTTTGTGTCTGCTGCTTTGAAGCTGGGTAGGGTGGAGGGAGCTGGGGCGCTTTCACTAGAGGTTTGGTTGTGTCAGCTGCCAGACTTTTAGAAATGTCCCCGAGTAAACTGGTTATCTGTGTTGTCAGTTTAAATCCCTGTGCAGCAATGGCAGCTATCAGTGTTATCTGGGAAAAGAGGTACAAACATAATGGAAATACTGAACATTTTATGGAGATGTATTTGCCAGAATGAGAGATACTAAGGTGGCCTTCTCCACATAAAAAATGTAACAAGTTGTAAGGCACCCATAACTCACCCTCTGCTGCCAAAGTTTGTATTCTTTTAAATATACTGAAGCGAAAAAGAAACGCAACTCGGGAATTTCCGCGATATATTGTATATACTGCACACTAAATTCCACATAATATACCAAAGAAATGCCAAGATGTTTTGTAAAAATAAAAGGTTGCAGTTAGTTAGAGAAAGGACACAACTGTGATGTTGTAGACGTTTTAATCACAGAACACTTTGTAACAAGAAATTCATAAATGTTGAAGATCCTCTTTGGAAAATTGAGCCATTTCAGTACTGTATATAATGTAAGGAGTTTGCAAAATTTTGCATTCTAAGTTTGCTCACGTGCTTGAGCCAAACGCGTACTCTGTCAATAATGAAACTTTGAAGGAATAGTATTAGTCTTTTTTTTCCGAAAGGACAGGTCTTACATAGTCAAGTATCATTCGATTAACAGCAGATATTGTACATACAATATATAGCGAAATTGCCGAGTTGCGTTTCTTTTTCATTTCAGTATAATTAAGAAATTATTAATGTTAAAAATATTTCCATCTCTACTCAACGTAACACATTAATGAAAACCACACATCTCCTCTACTGCAGATAGTAGCAATTCGAAGAGCAAAAATTGTCGCGTTATTTTACCTGCTCAAACGACGTGGATACTTTCACAGCATGCATATCAGTGTGTAGACACAGTCCGAGGGCAGAGATATTGTCAGAAGTGGGCGGAGTGTACTTGTAGCTCACACCCACTGTACATGACACCGAGGCAGGGTGTATCAACGGGAGAGCTCTCAAGGGGAGATTACTGCTACAGTGTACTGTGTAGATGGAGAAATTACGTAGGCCTACATTCCACGGAATCTTTTCACCTGTAAACAAACATTAAAAGTAGGTATATTTTATTTAAATAAAATTATTTTAAATCCTGTTTACACATGTTAGTTTTATTGGGACAGTGCCAAATTGTCTTATACTGTCTTCAGCATTACTAACTCTACAAATATCTGTATATTCTGGACTCTATTAACTAACTGTGGGATATTCAGCCATTTCTACTAAATGATTATTCTGTTTCAGTATACTTTTCTGGCAGATCTACTTTTCTGAAACGTTTATTCTAACATTATGCTGTAAAAGAAATACCTACTAACTACCCATCATGCACTACAAGAAATACTTTCTACCTACCCATCATGCTCTACAAGAAATACTGTCTACCTATCCATCACGCACTACAAGAAATACTTTCTACCTACTCATCATGCACTACAAGAAATACTGTCTACCTATCCATCACGCACTACAAGAAATACTTTCTACCTACTCATCATGCACTACAAGAAATACTGTCTACCTATCCATCACGCACTACAAGAAATACATCTACCTACTCATCATGCACTACAAGAAATACTGTCTACCTATCCATCACGCACTACAAGAAATACTTTCTACCTACCCATCATGCTCTACAAGAAATACTGTCTACCTATCCATCACGCACTACAAGAAATACTTTCTACCTACCCATCATGCTCTACAAGAAATACTGTCTACCTATCCATCACGCACTACAAGAAATACTTTCTACCTACTCATCATGCACTACAAGAAATACTGTCTACCTATCCATCACGCACTACAAGAAATACATCTACCTACTCATCATGCACTACAAGAAATACTGTCTACCTATCCATCACGCACTACAAGAAAAACTTTCTACCTACTCATCATCAGGGTTCTCCACAGCGCCTTTAAGCACCGCGCTAGCGCGGTGCTTGAAAATCAAAATCCTTATTTGCGCTGTCCTTGAAATTAGCGCGGTCCTTTAAATCCCAAGCGCGGTGCTTTGATTTACTCGATTCATGTTGTGTTGGTGCGCCTTAAAACCCCAATTCAATCAATTATCGTCCGACACATACACTTACACAGGATGTAAGTCACGCGCTATCGGTGTGAAATACTACACGTCAAGGACAAGTGTGTACAGTTGTATAAACCAGTCAAATCAGGCAGAGATACGGTGTTGTCGCGTTGCGTTAGCTGTGTATCACTTGACTTTATTGTTGATCATTATTATGTCCGGACAAACAAAACTTGATGGGATTAATTAGATAAGATGAAGCGATGTGACATAATTGATTGGATAATGTGATTTAAATACATGATGAGTGATTATTAAGGAGTTGTTAAAAAATATATGATGTTTTGATGTTCGTCGGCTCTCTGCGTGGATCGTATGCAGTTTGTAAGTATTAATTTGTTGCAGATTATTTTAATTACTCGATACTTTCAGAGATTAGTTAATATCTTTAATTAATTAAGTTAATGAAGTTAAACTGGGTTACTTTGCTATAAAATGCCCGATGTTTCTATTAGTTTATCATAACAAAATGTCGAAGCAAAGTAGTAAGAGACCCTTAGATGGGGGAATTGGCAAGTTTTTTGTGGTAAGAAATGTTAAGGCTGCACCTACTGTCTGTGACTCAGCATCTTAACCAGTCGCCAAAAGAGCCAGGGTCAGACTGACCGGGTTCAATCCAGACTGGGAGAAAGACTTCAAATGGGTTGAGGAAATGGAAAATGGTTAGTAAATAAATACATGTAATTTAAGGGCAATCACTGTAAAGAATGAATATTAATATTATTTTATTCAAATGCAGATTACTGTAAAGTGTATGGTAGCTGATTATGGTCTAAATTTAATGGATAAAGAGTTTGTTGTATTGGGGAAGAACTATATTAGAGAGAATATAATTATACAGTAAAATAGTATTTTATTAACTCATTTCCACATGTAATATACAGACAAAACATTATACAGAACAGAAATATAATCTGTACATCAATATAATATACAGTACCCTAGTACAAACTACAACATGACATAATATAATCTGCAATAAATATACCCATCTTCATTTTATAATTAAAAATCATCTCAGGGCATATGGTGCACCCTAAAATTGGAAAAAAAATCGACAAAGGGAGGGGGCGGCCCCCTCCTCCCAAACCCACCTCCCGCGCTGCCTGTGCCAGCGCCTGAAAAAAATCCTGTGGAGGACCCTGATCATGCACTACAAGAAATACTGTCTACCTATCCATCATGCACTACAAGAAATACTTTCTACCTACCCATCATGCTCTACAACAAATACATCTACCTACACACCATGCACTACAAGAAATACGTCTACCTACCCATCATGCACAGCAAGAAATACATCTATCTACCCATCATGCTCTACAAGAAATACATCTACCTACTCATCATGCACAATAAGAAATACATCTACCTACCCATCATGCACTACAAGAAATACTTTCTACCTACCCATCATGCACTACAAGAAATACATCTACCTACCCATCATGCACTACAAGAAATACATCTACCTATCCATCATGCTCTACAAGAAATACATCTACCTATCCACCATGCACTACAAGAAATACATCTACCTACCCATCATGCACTGCAAGAAATACATCTACCTACCCATCATGATATACAACAAAATACATCTACCTACTCATCATGCCCTACAAGAAATACATCTACCTACCCACCATGCACTACAAGATATACATCTACCTACCCATCATGCACTACAAGAAATACATCTACCTACCCATCATGCTCTACAAGAAATACATCTACCTACTCATCATGCACTACAAGAAATACATCTACCTACCAATCATGCTCTACAAGAAATACATCTACCTACCAATCATGCTCTACAAGAAATACTTTTTACCTACCCATCATGCACTACAAGAAATACATCTACCTACCCACCATGCACTACAAGAAATACATCTACCTATCCATCATGCTCTACAAGAAATACTTTCTAACTACCCATCATGCACTACAAGAAATACATCTACCTACCCATCATGCACTACAAGAAATACATCTACCTACCCATCATGCTCTACAAGAAATACATCTACCTATCCATCATGCACTACAAGAAATACATCTACCTATCCATCATGCTCTACAAGAAATACATCTACCTACCCATCATGCTCTACAAGAAATACATCTACCTACCCACCATGCACTACAATAAATACATCTACCTATCCATCATGCTCTACAAGAAATACTTTCTAACTACCCATCATGCACTACAAGAAATACATCTACCTACCCATCATGCACTACAAGAAATACATCTACCTACCCATCATGCTCTACAAGAAATACATCTACCTATCCATCATGCACTACAAGAAATACATCTACCTATCCATCATGCTCTACAAGAAATACATCTACCTACCCATCATGCTCTACAAGAAATACATCTACCTACCCACCATGCACTACAAGAAATACATCTACCTATCCATCATGCTCTACAAGAAATACTTTCTAACTACCCATCATGCTCTACAAGAAACACATCTACCTACCCATCATGCACTACAAGAAATATATCTACCTATCAATCATGCTCTACAAGAAATACATCTACCTACCCATCATGCTCTACAAGAAATACATCTACCTACCCATCATGCTCTACAAGAAACACATCAACCTATCCATCATGCACTACAAGAAATACATCTACCTACCCATCATGCTCTACAAGAAATACATCTACCTACCCACCATGCACTACAAGAAATACATCTACCTATCCATCATGCTCTACAAGAAATACTTTCTAACTACCCATCATGCACTACAAGAAATACATCTACCTACCCATCATGCACTACAAGAAATATATCTACCTATCCATCATGCTCTACAAGAAATACATCTACCTACCCATCATGCTCTACAAGAAATACTTTCTAACTACCCATCATGCTCTACAAGAAACACATCTACCTACCCATCATGTACTACAAGAAATACATCTACCTATCCATCATGCTCTACAAGAAATACTTTCTAACTACCCATCATGCTCTACAAGAAACACATCTACCTACCCATCATGCACTACAAGTAATACATCTACCTATCCATCATGCTCTACAAGAAATACTTTCTAACTACCCATCATGCTCTACAAGAAACACATCTACCTACCCATCATGCACTACAAGAAATATATCTACCTATCAATCATGCTCTACAAGAAATACATCTACCTACCCATCATGCTCTACAAGAAATATATCTACCTATCAATCATGCTCTACAAGAAATACATCTACCTACCCATCATGCTCTACAAGTAATATATATACCTATCAATCATGCTCTACAAGAAATACATCTACCTATCCATCATGCTCTACAAGAAACACATCTACCTACCCATCATGCTCTACAAGAAATACATCTACCTATCCATCATGCTCTACAAGAAACACATCTACCTACCAATCATGCACTACAAGAAATATATCTACCTATCAATCATGCTCTACAAGAAATATATCTACCTATCCATCATGCTCTACAAGAAACACATCTACCTACCCATCATGCACTACAAGAAATATATCTACCTACCCATCATGCTCTACAAGAAATACATCTACCTACCCATCATGCACTACAAGAAATACATCTACCTACCCATCATGCTCTACAAGTAATATATATACCTATCAATCATGCTCTACAAGAAATACATCTACCTATCCATCATGCTCTACAAGAAACACATCTACCTACCCATCATGCACTACAAGAAATATATCTACCTATCAATCATGCTCTACAAGAAATATATCTACCTATCCATCATGCTCTACAAGAAATACATCTACCTATCCATCATGCTCTACAAGAAACACATCTACCTACCCATCATGCTCTACAAGAAACACATCTACCTACCCATCATGCTCTACAAGAAATACATCTACCTATCCATCATGCACTACAAGAAATACATCTACCTACCCATCATGCACTACAAGAAATATATCTACCTATCAATCATGCTCTACAAGAAATACATCTACCTACCCATCATGCTCTACAAGAAACACATCTACCTATCCATCATGCACTACAAGAAATACATCTACCTATCCATCATGCACTACAAGAAATACATCTACCTACCCATCATGCACTACAAGAAATATATCTACCTATCAATCATGCTCTACAAGAAATACATCTACCTACCCATCATGCTCTACAAGAAATACATCTACCTACCAATCATACTCTACAAAAAATACATCTACCTACCCATCATGCACTACAAAAAATACATCTACCTATCCATCACGCACTACAAGAAATACTGTCTACCTATCCAACACGCACTACAAGAAATACATCTACCTACCCATCATGCTCTACAAGAAATACATCTACCTACCCATCATGCTCTACAACAAATACATCTACCTACCCATCATGCTCTACAAGAAATACATCTACCTACCAATCATGCTCTACAAAAAATACATCTACCTACCCATCATTCTCTACAAGAAATACATCTACCTACCCATCATGCACTACAAAAAATACATCTACCTACCCATCATGCTCTACAAGAAATACATCTACCTACCCATCATGCACTACAAGAAATACATCTATCTACCCATCATGCTACACAAGAAATACTTTCTACCTACCCATCATGCTCTACAAGAAATACATCTACCTACCCATCATGCTCTATAAGAAATACATCTACCTACCCATCATGCTCTACAAGAAATACACATACCTACCCATCATGCACTACAAAAAATACATTCTACCTACCCACCATGCTCTACAAGAAATACCTCTACCTACCCATCATGCTCTACAAAAAATACATCTACCTACCCATCATGCTCTATAAGAAATACATCTACCTACCCACCATGCACTACAAGAAATACACATACCTACCCATCATGCTCTACAAGAAATACATTTACCTACCCATCATGCACTACAAGAAATACATCTTCCTACCTATCATGCTCTACAAGACAAGAAATACACATACCTACCCATCATGCACTACAAAAAATACATTTACCTACCCATCATGCTCTATAAGAAATACATCTACCTACCCATCATGCTCTACAAGAAATATATCTACCTACCCATCATGCTCTACAAGAAATACATCTACCTACCCATCATGCTCTACAAGAAATACATCTACCTACCCATCATGCTCTACAAGAAATACATATACCTACCCATCATGCACAACAAGAAATACTTTCTACCCACCCATCATGCTCTACAAGACAAGAAATACACATACCTACCCATCATGCACTACAAAAAATACATTCTACCTACCCACCATGCTCTACAAGAAATACATCTACCTACCCATCATGCTCTACAAAAAATACATCTACCTACCCATCATGCTCTATAAGAAATACATCTACCTACCCACCATGCACTACAAGAAATACACATACCTACCCATCATGCTCTACAAGAAATACATCTACCTACCCACCATGCACTACAAGAAATACATCTACCTACCCATCATGCACTACAAGACATACATCTACCTACCCATCATGCAATAAAAGAAATACATCTACCTACCCATCATGCACTACAAGAAACACATCTACCTACCCATCATACTTTCTAACTACCCATCATGCTCTACAAGAAATACATCTACCTACCCATCATGCACAACAAGAAATACATCTATCTACCCATCATGCTCTACAAGAAATACATCTACCTACCCATCATGCACTACAAGAAAAACATCTACCTACCAATCATGCACTACAAGAAATACTTTCTAACTACCCATCATGCACAACAAGAAATACATCTACCTACCCATCATGCTCTACAAGAAAAACATCTACCTACCAATCATGCACTACAAGAAATACTTTCTAACTGCCCATCATGCACAACAAGAAATACATCTACCTACCCATCATGCTCTACAAGAAATACATCTACCTACCCATCATGCAATAAAAGAAATACATCTACCTACCCATCATGCACTACAAGAAACACATCTACCTACCCATCATACTTTCTAACTACCCATCATGCACAACAAGAAATACATCTACCTACCCATCATGCTCTACAAGAAAAACATCTACCTACCAATCATGCACTACAAGAAATACTTTCTAACTACCCATCATGCACAACAAGAAATACATCTACCTACCGATCATGCTC
>JAWPHD010022415.1:0-25158 GCA_037043455.1 Cyrtodaria siliqua | reverse complement strand
ATTTGTCTAATAAAAGACTCTTACATCTAATAAAAGAAAAGTTACGCATTAGTTTAGTTATCTAATGCACATATAAAACTCTGAGAGCAACATTTACATTGAAACTTCTTGAATTTTTACTTAGAACATTGTTAGTAACAGAGGATTTTCGAAATTATTCACTGAGTTTATATAGAAACGTACTACATACGTTTCATTTCGTTTCCGGTTTAGGCTTTATGTTTCATGCTACACATTTAGATACATAGTATTACTATAGTTAGTTACTTCTGTTTGTAGTGTTGATGATTTCGAGACTTGTCAATCCAAAATATTAAATATAATATAATCGTAATGAAAGTTGAACACGGGCGTGGGTTTTTATTTTATTGAAACTTGAGTAAACAACAAAAGTACACTCAACAGTACAAGTTTATTTACACTTGAGTAAAAAAACACAGTCTAACATGCAGCTTCGTTTTAGCAAATCAAAATTCGTTTTACATTTCCTCTTTGGTCAATGCTTCAAAATGGCGCTCTGCTGTCCTGAAATTGAAAACACATGTTTTTAATGCGCGTTTTACGCTACAATACATAAAAAAAAGTTTTTTTTCCAAGGATTTCAGGCCCAAAGTCGGGGTGCGCGTTATATGCGCATGCGCGCTATACGCCGACAAATACGGTATATAAAACTTTAAGGGTTAGCAGAACAAAACGGTCCTTTTCAGGGCCAGCACATATTTATTCGAAAGAATAATCTGTTTTAATTGTCAATCCAAAATATTAAATATAATATGATCGTAATAAAAGTTGAACATGGGCGTGGTTTTTTTATTTTATTGAAACTTGAGTAAACAACAAAAGTACACTCAACAGTACAAGTTTATTTACACTTGAGTAAAAAAACACAGTCTAACATGCAGCCTCGTTTTAGCAAATCAAAATTCGTTTTACATTTCCTCTTTGGTCAATGCTTCAAAATGGCGCTCTGCTGTCCTGAAATTGAAAACACATGTTTTTAATGCGCGGTTTACACTACAATACATAAAAAAAAGTTTTTTTTCAAGGATTTCAGGCCCAAAGTCGGGGTGCGCGTTATATGCGCATGCGCGCTATACGCCGACAAATACGGTAATAGCGGAAAATAAACAACAGAGTTGTGGCCATTGATTTAATTTGAAAAAACAACCACTTGTCAACTGTCTAGCCCCTTCATTGTATGTACATGTACCATCATTGTATGTACCATCTTTACCAAACTTGGTCAGAGTCTTACTATCGATTAAAGCTTGGACGAGTTTGAAAAGCACTTATATCAGATAATAAACATAGTTATGGCCCTTGAGTTAATGAAAAATGCTATATTTTGTCTTGTTAACACTATACTCCTGTATTATATTTTGTCTTGTTAACACTACTCCTGTATTATATTTTGTCTTGTTAACACTCTACTCCTGTATTATATTTTGTCTTGTTAAAACTCTACTCCTGTATTATATTTTGTTAACACTCTACTCCTGTATTATATTTTGTATTGTTAACACTCTACTACTGTATTATATTTTGTCTTGTTAACACTCTACTCCAGTATTATATTTAGTCTTGTTAACACTCTACTCCTGTATTATATTTTGTCTTGTTAACACTACTCCTGTATTATATTTTGTCTTGTTAACACTCTACTCCTGTGTTTTATTTTGTCTTGTTAACACTCTACTCCTGTATTATATTTTGTCTTGTTAACACTCTACTCCTGTATTATGTATTATATTTTGTCTTGTTAACACTCTACTCCTGTATTATATTTTGTCTTGTTAACACTCTACTCCTGTATTATATGTTGTCTTGTTAACACTCTACTCCTGTATTATATTTTGTCTTGTTAACACTCTACTCATGTATTATATTTTGTCTTGTTAACACTCTACTCCAGTATTATATTTTGTCTTGTTAACACTCTACTCCTGTATTATATTTTGTCTTGTTAACACTCTACTTCTGTATTATATTTTGTCTTGTTAACACTCTACTCCTGTATTATATTTTGTCTTGTTAACACTCTACTTCTGTATTATATTTTGTCTTGTTAACACTCTACTTCTGTATTATATTTTGTCTTGTTAACACTCTACTCCTGTATTATATTTTGTCTTGTTAACACTCTACTCCTGTATTATATTTTGTCTTGTTAACACTCTACTCCTGTATTATATTTTGTCTTGTTAACACTCTACTCCAGTATTATATTTTGTCTTGTTAACACTCTACTCCTGTATTATATTTTGTCTTGTTAACACTCTACTTCTGTATTATATTTTGTCTTGTTAACACTCTACTCCTGTATTATATTTTGTCTTGTTAACACTCTACTCCTGTATTATATTTTGTCTTGTTAACACTCTACTCCTGTATTATATTTTGTCTTGTTAACACTCTACTTCTGTATTATATTTTGTCTTGTTAACACTCTACTCCTGTATTATATTTTGTCTTGTTAACACTCTACTTCTGTATTATATTTTGTCTTGTTAACACTACTCCTGTATTATATTTTGTCTTGTTAACACTCTACTCCTGTATTATATTTTGTCTTGTTAACACTCTACTTCTGTATTATATTTTGTCTTGTTAACACTCTACTCCTGTATTATATTTTGTCTTGTTAACACTCTACTCCTGTATTATATTTTGTCTTGTTAACACTCTACTCCTGTATTATATTTTGTCTTGTTAACACTCTACTTCTGTATTATATTTTGTCTTGTTAACACTCTACTCCTGTATTATATTTTGTCTTGTTAACACTCTACTTCTGTATTATATTTTGTCTTGTTAACACTCTACTTCTGTATTATATTTTGTCTTGTTAACACTCTACTCCTGTATTATATTTTGTCTTGTTAACACTACTCCTGTATTATATTTTGTCTTGTTAACACTCTACTCCTGTATTATATTTTGTCTTGTTAACACTCTACTCCTGTATTATATTTTGTCTTGTTAACACTACTCCTGTATTATATTTTGTCTTGTTAACACTCTACTCCTGTATTATATTTTGTCTTGTTAACACTCTACTCCTGTATTATATTTTGTCTTGTTAACACTCTACTTCTGTATTATATTTTGTCTTGTTAACACTCTACTCCTGTATTATATTTTGTCTTGTTAACACTCTACTCCTGTATTATATTTTGTCTTGTTAACACTCTACTCCTGTATTATATTTTGTCTTGTTAACACTCTACTTCTGTATTATATTTTGTCTTGTTAACACTCTACTCCTGTATTATATTTTGTCTTGTTAACACTCTACTTCTGTATTATATTTTGTCTTGTTAACACTCTACTTCTGTATTATATTTTGTCTTGTTAACACTCTACTCCTGTATTATATTTTGTCTTGTTAACACTACTTCTGTATTATATTTTGTCTTGTTAACACTCTACTCCTGTATTATATTTTGTCTTGTTAACACTCTACTACTGTATTATATTTTGTCTTGTTAACACTACTCATGTATTATATTTTGTCTTGTTAACACTCTACTCCAGTATTATATTTTGTCTTGTTAACACTCTACTCATGTATTATATTTTGTCTTGTTAACACTACTCCAGTATTATATTTTGTCTTGTTAACACTCTACTCCTGTATTATATTTTGTCTTGTTAACACTCTACTCCTGTATTATATTTTGTCTTGTTAACACTACTCCTGTATTATATTTTGTTAACACTACTCCTGTATTATATTTTGTCTTGTTAACACTACTCCTGTATTATATTTTGTCTTGTTAACACTCTACTCATGTATTATATTTTGTCTTGTTAACACTCTACTCCTGTATTATATTTTGTCTTGTTAACACTCTACTCCTGTATTATATTTTGTCTTGTTAACACTACTCCAGTATTATATTTTGTCTTGTTAACACTCTACTCCTGTATTATATTTTGTCTTGTTAACACTCTACTCCTGTATTATATTTTGTCTTGTTAACACTACTCCTGTATTATATTTTGTTAACACTACTCCTGTATTATATTTTGTCTTGTTAACACTACTCCTGTATTATATTTTGTCTTGTTAACACTCTACTCATGTATTATATTTTGTCTTGTTAACACTCTACTCCTGTATTATATTTTGTCTTGTTAACACTCTACTCATGTATTATATTTTGTCTTGTTAACACTCTACTCCTGTATTATATTTTGTCTTGTTAACACTCTACTACTGTATTATATTTTGTCTTGTTAACACTCTACTCATGTATTATATTTTGTCTTGTTAACACTCTACTCCTGTATTATATTTTGTCTTGTTAACACTCTACTCCTGTATTATATTTTGTCTTGTTAACACTCTACTACTGTATTATGTTTTGTCTTGTTAACACTCTACTCATGTATTATATTTTGTCTTGTTAACACTCTACTCCTGTATTATATTTTGTCTTGTTAACACTCTACTCCTGTATTATATGTTGTCTTGTTAACACTACTTCTGTATTATATTTCGTCTTTTTAACACTCTACTCCAGTATTATATTTTGTCTTGTTAACACTCTACTCCTGTATTATATTTTGTCTTGTTAACACTACTCCTGTATTATATTTTGTCTTGTTAACACTCTACTCCTGTATTATATTTTGTCTTGTTAACACTCTACTCCTGTATTATTTTTTGTCTTGTTAACACTACTCCTGTATTATATTTTGTTAACACTACTCCTGTATTATATTTAGTCTTGTTAACACTCTACTCATGTATTATATTTTGTCTTGTTAACACTCTACTCCTGTATTATATTTTGTCTTGTTAACACTCTACTCCTGTATTATATTTTGTCTTGTTAACACTCTACTCCTGTATTATATTTTGTCTTGTTAACACTCTACTACTGTATTATATTTAGTCTTGTTAACACTCTACTCATGTATTATATTTTGTCTTGTTAACACTCTACTCATGTATTATATTTTGTCTTGTTAACACTCTACTACTGTATTATATTTTGTCTTGTTAACACTCTACTCCTGTATTATGTATTATATTTTGTCTTGTTAACACTACTCCTGTATTATGTTTTGTCTTGTTAACACTCTACTCCTGTATTATGTTTTGTCTTGTTAACACTCTACTCCTGTATTATGTTTTGTCTTGTTAACACTCTACTCCTGTATTATGTTTTGTCTTGTTAACACTCTACTCCTGTATTTTGCATCCAATCGTTATTTAACTTGGTCAATTTTAATATCAATGAAAAACATCAGGCTGTATCTGAAAATAAACAACAGAGTTATGGTCCTTGATTTAAGGAAAATGTAGTTTTACCTTGCCTTGTCAACACTCTAGCACTTCCAGTTTGCATCAGGTTTTTACCAGACATGTTCAGAGTTTTGCTTATGATCTGAACAGACGCTCTACCACTAAAGGGATACTAGTTGATGGTAAAATGCATATAGTGCATTTAATGGGATGAGAAATAGTTGTGAGAAATAGTTATGTGAGAAATAGTCATGTGTGAAATAGTCATGTGAGAAATGGTTATGTGTGAAATAGTCATGTGAGAAATAGTCACTTGTGAAATAGTCACGTGAGAAACAGTCATGTGTGAAATAGTCATGTGAGAAATAGTCATGTGTGAAATAGTTATGTGTGAAATAGTTATGTGTGAAATAGTTATGTGTGAAATAGTTATGTGAGATATAGTCATTTGTGAAATAGTCATGTGAGAAATAGTTACTGTCCACACTCAGTATCTCGAATTTCAAGGGAAGGGAAGAAAAATTTGAGTTATCCAAAGTTCGAATTAAACAATTTTGGCAGATTTGTCTTGGTTTTATTACCCCACCCACCAGTTTTACACTATACATAGAGTGTATATATATTGCCGATATTAGCCGATTTTTAATGAAATACAGTTTTCTTCCTTCATATATGTTTACGAATATGTTTCTTTACTGTTATAATTTCATTCGGATCGAACAGGAAAATGCAGTTACATAATTACTGTCACTTATTAAATTGGAGACACACTCACTGTATGACCTGTATGATTTATTTGTGTCACAGGTCAAATCATCTGGGCAATTATCACCTTTTGTTTGCTTCACAATCAACTTTGATGCCGGCTTGTGTTTGATCAAACTTGCATTCGGCACTTCAATTGAACTTCGAATTAACGTGTGTAAATTACTGTATAGGTGCGTGTTTGGGACCAGAAATATAGTTTGAATAGGTGAATAATTTGAATTATCACAATTTTACTTAAAAGAAGTCAAACTGCATAAAAACAGAAGGAATAAAATTGGGACCGTGACAAAAATTCGACTTAAGCGGAAATTCGAAGTAAGCGAGTTTGAGTTACTGAGAGTTGACTGTATGTGAGAAATAGTTATTCGTGAAATAGTTATGTGAGAAATAGTCACATGAGAAAGAGTTATGTGTGAAATACTCATGTGAGAAATAGTCATGTGAGAAATAGTTATGTGAGAAATAGTTATGTGTGAAATAATCATGTGAGAAATGGTTATGTGTGAAATAGTCATGTGAGAAATGGTCCTGTGAGAAATAGTCATGTCAGAAATAGTTATGTGAGAAACAGTTATGTGTGAGTCATGTGAGAAATTGTTATGTGTGAAATAGTCTCGTGAGAAATAATCATGTGAGAAATAGTTTTGTGTGAAATAGTCACGTGAGAAACAGTTACGTGTGAAATAGTCATGTGAGAAATAGTCATGTGAGAAATGGTTAAGTGTGAAATAGTCATGTGAGAAATAGTCATGTGAGAAACAGGTATGTGTGAAATAGTCATGTGAGAAATAGTTGTGTGAAATAGTCGTGTGAGAAATAGTTATGTGTGTAATAGTCATGTGAGAAATGGTTATGTGTGAAATAGTCATGTGAGCATTAGTCATGTGAGAAACAGTTGTGTGAGAAATAGTCATGTGAGAAACCGCTATGTAAGAAATAGTTATGTGAGAAACAGTTATATGTGAAATAGTTATGTGAGAAATGGTTATTTGTGAAATAGTTAGTCTTGTGTGAAATAGTCATGTGAGAAATGGTTATGTGTGAAATAGTCATGAGAGAAATAGTCATGTGAGAAATAGTCACGTGAGAAACCGCTATGTAAGAAATAGTCACGTGAGAAACAGTTACGTGTGAAATAGTCATGTGAGAAATAGTCATGTGAGAAATGGTTATGTGTGAAATAGTCATGTGAGAAATAGTCATGTGAGAAACAGGTATGTGTGAAATAGTCATGTGAGAAATAGTTGTGTGAAATAGTCGTGTGTGAAATAGTCATGTGAGAAATGGTCATGTGAGAAAAAGTCATGTGTGAAATAGTCATGTGAGATATGGTTATTTGTGAAATAGTTAGTCATGTGAGAAACAGTTATGTGTGAAATAGTCATGTGAGAAACAGTTATATGTGAAATAGTCATGTGAGAAATGGTCATGTGAGAAAAAGTCATGTGTGAAATAGTCATGTGAGAAACAGTTATGTTTGCAATAGTTGTGTGAGAAATAGTCATATGAGAAATAGTCATGTGAGAAATAATTATGTGAAAATAGTTCTAGGAGAAATACTGTTTCTCACATGATTATTTCAATCGTGTGAAATAGTCATGTGAGAAACAGTTATGTGTGAAATAGTCATGTGTGAAATAGTCATGTGAGAAACAGTTATGTGTGAAATAGTCATGTGTGAAATAGTCATGTGACAAACAGTGATGTGTGAAACAGTCAGGTGTGAAATAGTCCTATTCCTCAATTTTTGTCAAGCTGATTACGTTCAACGTTTATGTTTTGAATGTAGAACTGACTACTGCGTGCTGGAGCACACATACAAGAAGTCAGCAAAAAGCCAGCGAAAAATTACTTCCTTAGATTCTACTCAGAAATTCTGCTGTTGTTTTTTTCTGTCATTTTCACAAGCTATATCAGTACTCCCTAATGCTGCTACTGGGGCCATATCTGGGTTTATTAAATGCTGATAATGCTAACATAAACCCTGATGTTATGTTCATTTGAGATGGGCTATCAATATATTGACTTGGGTTATGAGACTGATAATGATGGATGAACAATGCTAAACTGTCTGTATGGTAATGACTGAAGTAAGAAGCTGAAAATGAGTTCAATGTTTAAATGGTTGGCACCCATTAAAGGGACTTGAGGTGATTTGGAACAGTGATTCGTGTCAAACAGAAACATCATAACACATAAAATTTGCTCATGCATTAACTTAAGCCGCATTTAACTATAAGTTTATACAAATTTTGTTTATGAAAATAAATGATACACCTTTATACTATGATTCATGGCCTTGGTAACTCAGTGGCTATGTCCTGGAGCTTTAGAGCTACAGACCTCTGTCCCACGTGGGTTCACTCCCTGGCGGATATCTGATGGGAAATTTATCCTTCATCTCATCTCCCTGTAAGGTTGCTGTCCCAATATGTAACATTGGTTTAAACGTATTTTATTTTTTCAATGGTTTACAACATTGCATATATACATTGTACAATTACATTAAAGGATTAGAATGAAAGCAAACTGCTTATAGAATTCTTCTCCTAATAATATAACATTGCTGTTCCAATATATAACATTGCTGTCCCAATATATAATGTTGCTGTCCCAATATATAACATTGCTGTTCCAATATATAACATTGCTGTCCCAATATATAATGTTGCTGTCCCAATATGTAACATTGCTGTTCCAATATATAACATTGTTGTCCCAATATATAATGTTGCTGTCCCAATATATAGCATTACTGTTCCAATATATAATGTTGCTGCCCAATATATAACATTGCTGTCCCAATATATAGCATTACTGTTTCAATATATAATGTTACTGCCCAATATATAATGTTGCTGCCCAGTATATAATGTTGCTGCCCAGTATATAAACATTGAGTTCAGTCTCTCAAAAAATAACAATATACATGTCGATGGACTGTAAAACTTAAATTTTTAATACAATTTGACTGAATTTTTTACCGAAGTAAAATACACATGTTCATGTGTTTTCTCAATAGACATATTAATTACAACCTTTTTTGTTTTTCTTTTTTAAAGCATCAACAAGGTTCATACAGCCATAAAAAGTCCTTAAATTTCAGAAGTAGCCTTTAAAAGTCCTTAAGTCCACTCCAGCCTTAAAAAGTCCTTAAATTCTGACAAAATATCAATAAAGGACTTGAATCAGTCGATTAATTATACAAGAGGAATAATATCTGACGTAGTTTAAAACAAATCGACAAAAAAAAAAAATCGCCGATAATGTTATGAGTTAAACCGGGCCGTAAAAATGGGTTATTAGGGCCTTAAAAGTCCTTAAAAAGTCCTTAAATTTCATAATGATAATTCTGTATGAACCATGATATTCATCAATTAATTACAAGCGTTCTCTTACTGCTTATTGGTATTTGTTAAAGTAGTAATAACTTCATAAAATTAGCTGAAAAAATGAAAGGAAGGGCATATAGAGTTACCCTGTCCTTGCGTGCGTGTTTCCATGCCAAAAATGTTGTACAGACTCTTACTTGAGTAATTGATATCCAATCTTCTCCGAACTTGTCAAATTATATATGGGCACAATGTCTCGGCCTAGTAGATTATGGCAGCCCACCACCTGAGTAATTCCAGATTATGCTCCTTGGAATAGTAAAATTCACAAAATTAATGTTGTCTGGACTCTAACTTGGGTAATTGTTATCCAGTCTTCTCCAAACTTGGTCAATTTGTATATGGGCATAATGTCTTGGCCATGTTTGATAATAGGCCCCATCGTCTCAGTAATTCCAAAGTTATGTCCCTTGGAATAGTAAATATTCACGAAATTAATGTTATCCGGACTCAGTGACTTGGGTAATTCTTATCCAATCTTTTCCAAACTTGATTTGATAGTATATATGGGCACAATGTTTTGGCCAAGTTTGATAATCAGCACCATCTTGGGATAGTAAAAATTCACAAAATTAATGTTGTCCTAAACACAATTTCCTTTTTAACCCTTAACCCACTACATATACGTTATGGACTGTTCCTTCTTTGAATTAAGACCATACCATTTATGTGACAAAGGGGTGTTTTGGGGAAAATGACTGATCAGCAGCTAGACATTGCAAACCCTGATCAACCATCGAGTTACTCGCAGGCTGATCTGGGCTTACAATGGACGCAAAGGCTATTCTAGTCATACTTAGCGGGTTAAGGGTCAATATGTGAAGCAATAGCAGAGGCATCCATGTCCTATGGATACATTTTGAGTTCAAAATCTGTTTTATATTGAAAAAATTAATCAAAACCTATCGATTTGAAAATTAATTAGGTGCACCTTGAGAAGGCTGGGGGCATTTCACTTACTTTAAGGACATAATTTTACTGCTGTGGGAATCAAAGAATTGCTATGGTATGAAATCAATATGTATTCTTTGATGACATGTTTATATAAGTAGTGTTCTTTGGGTATTATGCTAGAACAAAGGAAATTAATCTGTAAGTCTGTTTGCCTAATTACCAACAAGGTACTGCTGATGAAATTAAACGACAGCTTAAAAGGGATTTTTTCCCTCTTTCATAAAGTCAAATTGTGTGAACTTTAATTTGCTTGACGGTTTGCAGGAAACTGCTTCCATGGAAATATCCTCTTGCCATGTTTGACAGACACATTTCATTAGTGACCAATACTATGCAATAATTACCATGTGTATTTCAGGTTCACCATGTGTATTTTAGGTTCACCATGTGCATTTTAGGTTTATAAAATTAGTTGAAAAAAATGACAATAAAGTGAAGTAAAGCAAATTGTTACTTGGAGGCTCAAAATTATATTTGTCCATGAACTCCCAAAATATTTCTGTATACATATTGTTTGTCAGCTGTATTATCTTATTGGTGTCACTTTGTTTTTTTAGTGTTTTTGCTAGAACAAAGGATATTAATTGCCAAATTACCAACAAGGTACTGCTGATGAAATTAAACGACAGCTTGAAAGGGATTTTTTCCTCTATCATAAAGTCAAATTGTGTGTAAAAGTTTTTAAAAACTTAAATTTGCTTGCCAATTTGCAGGAAATGGCTTCCATGGAAATATCATCTCGCCATGTTTGACTTTCACATTTCAACATGACCAAATACTGTGCAATAATTACCATGTGTATTTTAGGTTCACCATTTGTATTTTTGATTCACCATGTGTGTTTTAGGTTCACCATGTGTATTTTAGGTTCACCATGTGTGTTTTAGGTTTACCATGTGTATTTTTGATTCACCATGTGTGTTTTAGGTTCACCATGTGTATTTTAGGTTCACCATGTGTGTTTTAGGTTTACTATTTGTATTTTTGATTCACCATGTGTATTTTAGGTTTAACATGTGTGTTTTAGGTTCATCATGTGTATTTTATTTTTTTATTCACTCTGTGTATTTTAGTTTCACTGTGTATTTTAGGTTCAACATGTGTATTGTTTTATTCACCGTATGGTTTTAGGTTCATCATGTATTTTAGGTTCAACATGTGTATTTTTTTTTTTTTTTTTTTTATTCACCGTGTGCATTTTAGGTTCAACATGTGCATTTTAGGTTTACCAGTTGTGTTCTAGGTTTACCATAAGTATTTCAGGTTCAGTGTGTGTATTTTAGATCAGTAGAATGTCCATTATGATTTTGCATATCAGGCACTAGAATGACCATTTTGCTTGTAAGTATACCATAAGTATTTCAGGTTCAGCGTGTGTATTTTTGATTCACCATGTGTGTTTTAGATTCACCATGTATATTTTAGGTTCACCATGTGTATTTTAGGTTCATGATGTGCATTTTAGGTTTACCATTTGTATTTTTGCCATGTGTGCTTTTGATTCATTGCCCCGTGTGGTTCCCGGGTGCCCTCGTTTGGTCACGGGGCAAAGAATAGCGCCACTGCAGATCCCTTTGGAGGGGTAGGCAGAGGGGTAGAATCCTCCAAATTCATGTTCATTTTATCATTTTTTGTTCATGTTCATTAGGGGCGTCCGTGGCCGAGTGGTTAACGTCTCTGACTTGAAATCACTTGCCCCTCACCGCTGTAGGTTCGATCCCTCAGAGGCCTAGGAATCTTTATGTGAGGAAGCTATCCAGCTGGCTTGCGGAACGTCGGTGGTTCTACCCAGGTACCCGCCCGTGCACGAAAATTGCCCGGAGGGGCACCTGGGGTCTTCCTCCACCAATGGAAGCTGGAAAGTCGCCATATGACCTTAGCTGTTGGTGCGACTATAAAATCCAATTCAATTCAATTCATGTTCATTAAAGGTCTTCATCATGATCCCTGCATTGTTTCAGGTGCTATCTCGCTCGCATCAAAAGAGCAGTGGCAGAAAAACAATAAATGTGGCTCCAGCGTAAATGGAGTTTCTACGATAGAATTTGCAGCAAGGTTCTTAGGCCCATTTTCCATATTTTATCTCGATGTACATGGAAGATGAGCCTTGCATGTTCATGCTTGTTAGGCGCCATATAACCTTTTCATGTGTTGGTGCGCCTTAAAACCCAATTCAATTCAGTTTTGATTCATTATGTGTTTTAGGTTCACTATGTATATTTTTTTATTCACCCTGTGTATTTTAGTTTCACTGTGTGTATTTTAGGTTCAGCATAATATAAATTGTTTTATTCACCATATGGTTTTAGGTTCACCGTGTATTTTAGATTCAACATGTGAATTATTTTATTCACCATGTGCATTTTAGGTTTACCATTTGTATTTTTGATTTACCTTGTGCATTTTAGGTTCAGCATGTGCATTTTAGGTTTACCATTTGTGTTCTAGGTTTACCATAAGTATTTCAGGTTCAGTGTGTGTATTTTAGATCAGTAGAATGTCCATTATGATTTTGCATATAAGGCACTAGAATGACCTTGACCATTTTGCTTGTAATGCACAAGAATGTCCATGGTATATTTTGCTAATAATTGCACCAGAATTCCCATGACTTTGCACAAGAATTTCTGTGACATTTTTGCTTATAGTAAATCACTGTGATAGTCATGCCTGGTGTAGTCGAAAGGAGTTCCCAAATATATAATCCCTAATTTTTTTGTGATAAAAGGCATTTTTGAGTATTTAAAGCCTGTTTTTCTGGCTGAAATGACTTTAATGACTTGTTTGTGAGAGCTAAGAACCATTTGCATGGTTGTATGATGACTTTATTTATCAACTTGAAAGTTTTGAAAGTGAAAGTAGACCACATTTAAGAGGTGCCGAATGAATGCAGTTTGTTCACAGTGTCATCAAAGACTCAATGGGATTTCTTTTACTTCTGGTACACCTAGAATGACATTTTTACTTATAATGCACTAGAATGTCTGTGACATTGTTGCTTCTGTTCGATAATAACTCATGCACCTTTATCTGTTTATCTATGTAAATGAGTGATTTTCTGCAGAACATTCTTGCTATACAGATTTATTATGACTTGTATTTAATGGTGCGTGGATATAGATTGTGCTTCTATGGTTCTTCTCCTTTGATGATTCTGTAAAACGAACTTGACAGCCTGGAATAAAAGAACTGTATAAGGCCTTTAAATGTCGTAATGTCTTTGTGCATTAGCTGAGACGATGATTACCATGCTGCAGTCATACATAAACTAAAGCTGATGGGGTCATTGTCGTATCGGGTACTACAGAAAGGTACCCGGGGTACATTTATGTATACAGAAACATACCCGAAAATCTTTGAATTCCAGAACGACCCCCAAATATACAGAAACATACCCAGACAAACAAGATCTCATTGGCGGAATTGAAACAATTTAGAACTTGATAAAACAACTACTTAAACAATATTGTTTATCTCTATTGCTTTAATATTCTTAAAATATATTTAGGCTGCCATAGTTAGTAATAAAATACAGAACGTATTGTTGTAAAACCGGAAGTTGTAAATCATCAAACCCCGTGCAAAAAAGTAAACAAATATGCAGCTCGTCATTCAAGAAGAGTTGGTGAAATATTTAGACCTACTACATTCCTTTAAGATGGAGGCAACTGCGAGCGCCGCTTTTAAAAAAGTGAATCGATTAAACTTTGTAAACAATGAAAGTTTCGTTTCTGTGAAGTAACAGAACGCATTACGGCCGCGTTTTACGACAGTGTATGTTGTCTCGGGTACATTTATGTATATTTCGGGGCCTTTCTGGATTTCGATGATTTTCGGGTACGTTTCTGTATGTATAAATGTACCCCGGGTGCCTTTCTGTAGTACCCGGTACGACAATGACCCCATCAGCTAAACTACAACAGATATCCAAGATGGAGGGTAACAGTTACCTAGTGTATATCCTCTCAATGTCCAAGTTAAACATAATATGTGGTATACAAATTTATTGTTTTTTTCAATGCAAAAAATGACAGCAGTGTAGTGGGCTGCTTCATAAATACCACTTACCTGGGACTATAGATTAAAATGTATTTTGGATATAAATCTGTGGAGAAAATACAATTATGCATTGAGACTTCATGGTCAATAAATCCCGCTTTGTATGATAGAATACATGTAAAACAAGATAGTGTGCTGATTCAGAACCATGGCTATACTCATTTCTTCACAAGTAAATTAGGCATAATTGAAAAACAGCCTTTCCAATTAATGTAGTTTGAACTGACAATAATACAAAAAGTGTATAACAGATACTGAAATGGTAAAATGTACAAAACAATAATAATATATTATAAATTTGAATGGCATTCAATGCTATAAATACCTTTCAACCTAGGATCTTGGAACTTCATAGATAGATTGCAGGTGGGACATGGATGATCCCTATTGATTTTAAGGTCACTAGGTCAAAGGTCAAAGTCACGGTAACCCAACATAGAAAAATAGCTTCCGTGCTATAACTCTTGTACCTTTCAACCTAAGATCATGAAACTTCTTTGATAGACTGCCTATTGGACGAGCATGATTCCTGTTGTTTTGATGTCACTAGGTCAAGGTCATGGTGACCCACCATAGAAAAAACAAATTTCTTGTTGGCAGTAGGTCAAAGATCAAGGTCATATTAAGCTGACACCTAGGAATAATAATCTTAATTGCTTTTCTATAAAAACCATTGCAAATGAGTTTATATGTGCTCTTGTTCATGATGTTTTATGATGTTTTATGATGTCAGGTAAAATACTTATAATACACTAGTACTCTGCTTACTTTTGCTTATTTGATCACTGCCAAATAAAGCAAACTTTATTAGGCCACTAAGGAAATGCAGACATCAGGAACCATAACTCTATCTTTATTCAAATTAGAGTTATTGCCCTTTGTAATTTTATACTTAGAAATCTTGTCTGGAGCATAACTTCAAAACAACTTATGGAACTACAATGAAACTTCACTTATTAATAGAGGGCAATGCCAGGAAGTGCAGAGTGCAAGAACCATATGAGTTCTCAGCCTTCATTCAAATTAGAGTAAGTGCACTTTGTAATTTTATACTTAGAAATCTTGTTTGGAGCATAACTTCAAAACAACTTATGGAACTGCAATGAAACTTCACTTATTAATAGAGGGCAATGGCAGGAATTGCAGAGTGCAATTTAAGAACTTTATGAGTTCTCAGTCTTCATTCAAATTAGAGTAAGTGCACTTTGTAATTTTATGCTTAGAAATCCAGCTCAAAAACCACTAATGGGATTGCAATGAAACTTCACACAAGGATAAAGGGCAATGAGAGAAAGTACTCTGCACTAGAGCCATAACTCTGTGTTCTTTTAAATTAGAGTTATTGCCCTTTGGAATTTTATACTTACCGGTATATAATTATTTTCCGGAGCATAACTCGCAAACTACTAATGAGACTGCAATAAAACTTCACACTATGATAAAGGCCATTGAGAGAAAGTGCAGATAACTGCAACCAGAATTCATTCCAATTAGAGTTATTGCCATTTGTAATTTTATACATATAATTCTTGTCTGGAGCATAACTCAAAAACTACTAATGGACCTTCAAATTGAATACTGCTGAGTGATACAAGGCCATATGATAAGTTGAGGATACATTTAGGGGAACATCCATTGGTTCTACCAATTTTCTTATGTTATAATTAAAATTTAATGTAAGCAGATTGTTTAAGGAGAATATTAGCAAACTATAGATTTTTAGCTCACCTGAGCTGAAGGCTTGGACGATTTGACCAACCTTCAAATTGCTGCGGTCAATGGCTTTCAAGTTTATTACAGTTAGGTTTACATGAATCCAAGATGGCCACCATTACCATAAAAGTTTGAAACCTTAAGCAACCTTCTTCTCAAGAACCAGTGAACAGATTTCGACAGCTTTTCCCTATAAATGATCGCCAACACCTAGACCAACAAGTTTATTTAAATGAAGTCCCCAGGGGCAAAAATGGCTGTGCTCCGGGGGTCCAAAATTTGTATATGGAGATTTTGCTTTTACTGAAAATAGAAAAATGGTTTCCTCTCAATAACCTTTGTTAGGAATGAGAAAACTTGCTGTGTACGTAGTGTATATGGAAAAGAAGCTTAGAATTGCATTTAAGATTACCCATATAAGAAGAATCCTCATTGAGAATGTTTGCAATAATTGCACTTATGATAATATGATGTTTTATTGCTGCAAAAATTGATTTTGGTGAGTTGCAACCAGTTTCCATTAATGTTATTGACTCTAAATAACATGGCTGGAGCATATCCTCCCAATGTAGTTTGGTAAAACTGTTGTTGCAGAAGTGAGCGAGAGACATTCACATGGCTTCCTTATCGGCTCCAGTCCCTTTATATTATAATTATGTGACTTCTTATTGCACCCACATGTGACCTATTAAATAGAGTTTTTCAAGTATTTTTACTTTTACTTTTGTAAGGTTACTTTTCGTAAGATTTACCTCCCATTTATCTGCGGCAAAAGGATGAGAAATTTACGTTTGAAAAGAAACGTCTCCAGTGCTGACTATCTGTTGAGCCACAATTTACTTGTAGACAATTGGTAAACTGGCACAATTTGGCTATTGAACATGACGTCTAGACGATTGTAATGGATGGAGGTAATATTGAAAGAAAAAAAATACCAGAAAATATGGCAAACGTTAATGCAAAGGGCTCGTTTTGTGAATTTGTGAGAATCAGAGTGAGTATTATTGAATGGGAGGAAAATTGAATTGTACATACTGGTACTTACTGGTACTTACTGGTACTTACTGATATTGTAGATTTGATCTTTCTAGAAAATTGTATTTTTTGGTGCTTTTGGTACCGTTGCCTTTTTCCGTTGAGCAACTTTATTCTGTTTATTGATTTTTGTCCTCTTTCGTATAGTCTAATCACACTTCAGTAAACAATTCATTCGCAACATCTTGATCACTTCTTTGAATTGATTTGATTGGTAATTCGTTTTTCCTCTACTTAATGGAGATAACGCGGTCTTTACTGAGTGAAAACTCATAAGTTACTTAACGCAAACAGTAACTTCTGTCAGTTGAATAGAAAACTTGCTCAATAGAAAGGAAAAACATTTAATGAAAAAGGCCATCGAATAAGTGTATTGGTTTTGTTACACTAGTTTTGAGGATTAAAATTACCTCAGCCATTATTATTGTTGATTGGCTGAAATATATAATATAGCGTGCGTCTTAAATATGAATTTGAAAATAATATGTAAATTTTAAATAATTTAAATGTCCACCCTAGAATATTTCCCTTTTCAGAAATCTGTAAGAAATAAATTTATTATAGAAAATCTGGTTTAGACTTCCACGAAAAAAATCATGGAAGGATGATAGCTTTCAAATATCAGTTTAGTTGAAAATACAGCCTGATTGCCGTGTGTCCCTTTAATTATTACGAAGATTCTAGTAGCAGGAAGACTACTCCTGAGTTATCAATTACAAGAAATGTAATGGCATTAATTGACTTGAAAAGTCAATTGTTAGAACAATAGACATTGTTCATTGATAACGTCATTTGGCTTAAATAGCTAGGGACCAAAACCCAGGTTTTAGGACCCTATCTAGACACGCCGGACAAAAGCACCACACTTTCCTCAAATGTGTGATTTGTATTATATACTTTCCAATGAAATAGTGGATTTTATGATTAAAATAAAATCTTATATTTTCATTGTTTATATTTCACATGTGAAAATATAATAATATTTTCACTAAAAATGACGTCATGCAACTTTTGAGGTTGTTTACGTTGTTGACGTTGTTGACATTATTGACGTCATTGTTTTGGCCCATTATATTTTTTCTGCATAAATTTCCAGGTTGTGAGTATATAATAACAAATAATAAATAGAATATTTGTTGGTTTGTCGTGAAAAAAGGATTTATATTCATCTCAAAGTGAGAAAACTGGTGAAAGTATAAGCTTTTTCACTTCTCGATGAAAACAAGTCCTATATTCACTCAAAACAAACAAATATCCTCTATATATTTCCCCATATTTTTAAAAGGGTCCCCAAAATTTCGTGAATTCTTAAATGTATTTTTTAGGGGTTAAAAAGTTGGGAAAAAAACAAAAACTGCTGATTTCTGAAATAATTCAATAAAAACATATTTTAAATGTTTATTTATTATTTTATTTACCCATTTAAGTGTAGTGATATATTCCTATGAAATAATAAATACATAAAGGGAGAAATATAGGTCTTCTGGCAAAAAATATGGAAAAAAAGCTAAAAAAACACTAAAACTGCTAATTTCTGGAATAGTTCAATAAAAAATATTTCTTTTACCATATTAGGTATAATTACATTTAAACATTTTATCTTATTTTTAAAAGGGTTCCCAAAGGTTCGTGAATCCCTAAATGTATTGGTTTTTTTTAAGTAAAAATGTTGGAAAACAACTAAAACCTGTACATGTATGAGTGTGTGTTTATGAAACCTGCTGTGTTTATGTTCTGTATACATATGTAGGTGTGGTCTTGTCTTGTGGGAGGGGGGACATTTAATATATTATAGAGGAGCTTAAATCTAAGCCAAAAACAAAATAAAACATTTCTGTGTAAATATTCTTTGGTAAGAATATATTGCTGTATTGAAGCATTTGGACGGCAGACATTTTGAAATGTGCTAAAAATAGTATCAGAATGACCTGTGACCTTGGGGACCCTAGCTAAAAGAAATGTTGTAGTATACTAAAAAGAAAAAGGAATGCATAATAAAAAAAATGCCTATACTACACTATTATATACACCTAATTCCACGTTATATTCCAGATATATCATATATCTCAACGTGTTTTGTACAAAAAGGGGCTACAATTAATTACAGTAAGGGCAACTCTGTCATGTAGTAGACCTTTTAATCAAAGAATACTTTGGTACACGAAATTCACAAATGTCAAGCCATTTCAGTATTGTGCTTAATGTTAAGAAATGTTTAAAGCCTAAGTTTGCTCACCTGCTTGAGCCAAATGTGCATTCTGTCGATAATGAAACTTTAAAGGGGTAACCATTGGTGTGTTTGGTGCTGTTTAAACCTTCTTTCTGAAAGGACAGGCCTAATGTCGCCCTGTACCATTCGATTAGCAGTAGCTTATTAAACATACAATATATAGCGGAAATACCCATTATGCGTTTCTTTTTCTTTTAAGTATATATTCAGGTGCATATTCATGGTGGGATATTGGACTTTGTAGTATGGTCGGTGAAATTGTCTTTGATGAATATATATAGCATTAAATTTTTTAATTCAGTATAACAAAGGGCCGGCGCTTTACCATATTCTAATGTCCGATAAATGGAAGTACGAGTACGGACACGGTCACTAAGTACACCATACTACAAAAAAAGTTAGAGTGTCCCAGCTCGCTGTTTATTTAAAAACCTTGATGGGCTATGCCCATCTCGGTGTTTAAATAAACCAAATCGCTGAGACCAGACTCTATCTATTACTAACAACCATTTTTCAAACCAATATCAAACCATTAGATCTCATATTTGTTTATTAATTAATTGCAGAGGTTGGTAGAGTTCCTCAGACAGTGTTCACTCATCACTCTTCTCATCGTGAGCTCAGAGAGGATGAGTGTGACACAGGAGTCAGATGGATGTCTCTGTTTGTCTCTGTTTAACTCATTTCCCATTTTCCTTTCACCACAACCATGAGAGTTCAGAGAGATTTGTTTTTCATTACTTGTAGATGAATTGATCTGATCAAGAACGTTGTTTGAGTCGTGGATTAGGCCGGAAGATTTGAGCTAATCAATTGCGGAATGTTGATCTTGTTTGCCGCCAATCTAGTTGCCAGTTACAGTCTGCATCTCTTCCATTTGTCGCAGTAACAACTACATGGAGAGCTTGATTAGGTTTTCTGGTATTCCAGACTATCGGATAATTGGGATGTGTTTTCAAGCCAGCAAACATGTAGAGCATATTTACATTATTCACTTTATCCATGACACTTACAAAAGGAAAATCAGTAAATTTGTCAAAAGCATTACTTGGTTTGGCTCTGTATTTATACACCAAGTTGCAAGCAGGCAATTTTCTACACATGAACTACACAGGAATAATTTCAAAATAAATTATTTTTACATGGTATTTCTGTGAATAATTTTACATCAAATACGTTAAGATATCTTGTGTCTATTTTCTCTCATAGTTTTCAGCCGATTGTTTCAAGATTGTACAGGAAGCCTACCTATGACACTAAAATGTGGATGTGGCGGTAAAATCCACTGTGTATTACCAAATTACCGTCCTTTTTTTATTAAATTTTACGTTTTTTTTGCTGATTGTTTCTCATGGACGGATTTCTAAACAGATAAAGTTGTGGTTATATCCAACTTTATGCATAACGATTAATGGAGCAAGGAATAATAATATAAAAAAAATATTAAGAATATAATTAAATAATGGCGCCAAGAAAGTCAAAGTCACTGACATTGGTTGCCTGTAAGTTGAGGATGCATACATAGGTTAATAAGTACAGGCCTGTGTCAAGATGACTGAGAATTGGAACAGTACTGGTTCTACCCAGGAAAAGTGGGTGGTCTGCCACCACCACAAAAAAAAAAAAAAGAAAAAAAAGAAACAAACAAAGACCATCATATAAAACCTAATTATGCTTTTTCTTATCTAAAAAGCTGAAGAGCATGGCAGACACTTAGGGATCACTTAAAATGTCCATCATCTGTTGTTGTCTGTCGTCGCCTGTCTGTCACACTTTAACCTGCACCTCTTACATTGACCCTAACCTGAAAAGATTTAGACCTGAATTCATGAAACTTCACACACATTTTCATCTCAACCCAAGGAATGTCGTACTCATTAATTGTTCCCGGTAACCATGTATTTGACGAGTTATCCAATCAATAATTGTTCCCAGTAACCATGTATTTGATGAGTTATCCAATCATTAATTGTTCCCAGTAACCATGTATTTGACGAGTTATCCAATCATTAATTGTTCCCAGTAACCATGTATTTGATGAGTTATCCAATCATTAATTGTTCCCAGTAACCATGTATTTGACAAGTTATCCAGTCATTAATTGTTCCCAGTAACCTTGTATTTGATGAGTTATCCAATCATTAATTGTTCCCAGTAACCATGTATTTGACAAGTTATCCAGTCATTAATTGTTCCCGGTAACCATGTATTTGACGAGTTATCCAATCATTAATTGTTCCAGTAACCATGTATTTGATGAGTTATCCAATCGTTAATTGTTCCCAGTAACCATGTATTTGACAAGTTATCCAGTCATTAATTGTTCCCGGTAACCATGTATTTGACGAGTTATCCAATCATTAATTGTTCCCAGTAACCCTCATGTATTTGACGAGTTATCCAATCATTACTTGTTCCCAGTAACCATGTATTTGATGAGTTATCCAATCATTAATTGTTCCCAGTAACCATGTATTTGACAAGTTATCCAGTCATTAATTGTTCCCAGTAACCATGTATTTGATGAGTTATCCAATCATTAATTGTTCCCAGTAACCATGTATTTGATGAGTTATCCAATCATTAATTGTTCCCAGTAACCATGTATTTGACAAGTTATCCAGTCATTAATTGTTCCCAGTAACCATGTATTTTGATGAGTTATCCAATCATTAATTGTTCCCAGTAACCATGTATTTGATGAGTTATCCAATCATTAATTGTTCTCAGTAACCATGTATTTGACAAGTTATCCAGTCATTAATTGTTCCCAGTAACCATGTATTTGATGAGTTATCCAATCATTAATTGTTCCCAGTAACCATGTATTTGATGAGTTATCCAATCATTAATTGTTCCCAGTAACCATGTATTTGACAAGTTATCCAGTCATTAATTGTTCCCGGTAACCATGTATTTGACGAGTTATCCAATCATTAATTGTTCCCAGTAACCATGTATTTGATGAGTTATCCAATCATTAATTGTTCCCAGTAACCATGTATTTGATGAGTTATCCAATCATTAATTGTTCCCAGTAACCATGTATTTGACAAGTTACCCAGTCATTAATTGTTCCCAGTAACCATGTATTTGATGAGTTATCCAGTCATTAATTGTTCCCAGTAACCATGTATTTGATGAGTTATCCAATCATTAATTGTTCTCAGTAACCATGTATTTGACAAGTTATCCAGTCATTAATTGTTCCCAGTAACCATGTATTTGATGAGTTATCCAATCATTAATTGTTCCCAGTAACCATGTATTTGATGAGTTATCCAAATCATTAATTGTTCCCAGTAACCATGTATTTGACAAGTTATCCAGTCATTAATTGTTCCCGGTAACCATGTATTTGACGAGTTATCCAATCATTAATTGTTCCCAGTAACCATGTATTTGATGAGTTATCCAATCATTAATTGTTCTCCAGTTAACCATGTATTTGATGAGTTATCCAATCATTAATTGTTCCCAGTAACCATAGTATTTGACAAGTTATCCAGTCATTAATTGTTCCAGGTAACCATGTATTTGACGAGTTATCCAATCATTAATTGTTCCAGTAAAGATGTATTTGATGAGTTATCCAATCATTAATTGTTCCCAGTAACCATGTATTTGATGAGTTATCCAATCATTAATTGTTCTCAGTAACCATGTATTTTGACAAGTTATCCAGTCATTAATTGTTCCCAGTAACCATGTATTTGATGAGTTATCCAATCATTAATTGTTCCCAGTAACCATGTATTTGATGAGTTATCCAATCATTAATTGTTCCCAGTAACCATGTATTTGACAAGTTATCCAGTCATTAATTGTTCCCAGGTAACCATGTATTTGACTAGAGTTATCCAATCATTAATTGTTCCCAGTAACCATGTATTTGATGAGTTATCCAATCATTAATTGTTCCCAGTAACATGTATTTGATGAGTTATCCAATCATTAATTGTTCCCAGTAACCATGTATTTGACAAGTTATCCAGTCATTAATTGTTCCCAGTAACATGTATTTGATGAGTTATCCAGTCATTAATTGTTCCCAGTAACCATGTATTTGATGAGTTATCCAATCATTAATTGTTCCAGTAACCATGTATTTGATGAGTTATCCAATCATTAATTGTTCCCAGTAACCATGTATTTGACAAGTTATCCAAGTCATTAATTGTTCCCAGTAACCATGTATTTGATGAGTTATCCAATCATTAATTGTTCCCAGTAACCATGTATTTGATGAGTTATCCAATCATTAATTGTTCCCAGTAACCATGTATTTGACAAGTTATCCAGTCATTAATTGTTCCAGGTAACCATGTATTTGACGAGTTATCCAATCATTAATTGTTCCCAGTAACCATGTATTTGATGAGTTATCCATCATTAATTGTTCCCAGTAACCATGTATTTGATGAGTTATCCAATCATTAATTGTTCCCAGTAACCATGTATTTGACAAGTTATCCAGTCATTAATTGTTCCCAGTAACCATGTATTTGATGAGTTATCCAATCATTTAATTGTTCCAGTAACGTGTATTTGACGAGTTATCCAATCATTAATTGTTCCCAGTAACCATGTATTTGATCGAGTTATTATCCAATGATTGAGTCATTAATTGTTCCAGTAACCATGTATTTGATGAGTTATCCAATCATTAATTGTTCCCAGTAACCATGTATTTGACGAAGTTCATCCAATCATTAATTGTTCCCAGTAACCATGTATTTGATGAGTTATCCAATCATTAATTGTTCCCAGTAAACCATGTATTTGATGAGTTATCCAATCATTAATTGTTCTCAGTAACCATGTATTTGAGAGTTATCCAATTCTTTATTGTTCCAGTAACCATGTATTTGACTGAGTTATCCAATCATTACTTGTTCCCAGTAACCATGTATTTGATGAGTATATCCAATCATTAATTGTTCCAGTAACCATGTATTTGACAAGTTATCCAGTCATTAATTGTTCCAGTAAACCATGTATTTGACGAGTTATCCAATCATTAATTGTTCCCAGTAACCATGTATTTGATGAGTTATCCAATCATTAATTGTTCCCAGTAACCATGTATTTGAGAGTTATCCAATCGTTAATTGTTCCCAGTAACCATGTATTTGACGAGTTATCCAATCATTAATTGTTCCCAGTAACCATGTATTTGACGAGTTATCCAATCATTAATTGTTCCAGTAACCATGTATTGTGAGAATGTTATCCAATCAGTTAATTGTTCCCAGTAACCATTGTACTTTGACGAGTTATCCAATCGTTATTTGTTCCAGTAACCATGTATTTGACGAGTTATCCAATCATTAATTGTTCCCAGTAACATGTACTGATGACAGTTATCCAATCATTAATTGTTCCCAGTAACCATGTATTTGACGAGTTAGCCAATCATTAATGTTTCCAGTAAACCATGTATGTGACGAGTTATCCAATCATTTACTTGTTCCCAGTAACCATGTATGTGACGAGTTATCTCAATCGTTAATTGTTCCAGTAACCATGTATTTGACGAGTTATCAATCGTTAATTGTTCCCAGTAACATGTATTTGACGAGTTATCCAATCAGTTATTTGTTCCAGTAACCATGTATTAGACGAGTTATCAATCAATTAAATGTTTCCCTAGTAAACCAATGTATTTGACAGTTATCCAACTATTAATTGTTCCAGTAACCATGTATTTGTACGAGTTATCCAATCTTATTAATTGTTTACCCAGTAACCTT
>JAWPHD010022414.1:0-25160 GCA_037043455.1 Cyrtodaria siliqua | reverse complement strand
AACCCATGACGTTTCAAGAGACTCCTTGAAAAGAAAAGTTACAGTGCGGACAATGCGTTTCATTATCCGGTCAGTGACCTTGACCGTTGAACCATTTAAAATCAAAAGGATCACCCTCTCGCCACAGGCAATCCATCCATTAAGTTTCATGAGATTTGCTTTAGGGAAAGTGGACTTAAGTTTACAACATTTTACATTATCATGTCATGGTGACAATGACCTTTGACCTAATGACCTCAAAATCGAAAGGCATCATTCTCTCAAAAAATGCACTCAAACCATGAATTTTGCTTCTGGGGAAGTGGACAGTGCAGACAAGGTTTTTCATAATCATTATTGGGTCACGGCGCCCTTGACCTTCAATATTTGATATGCACATACTGATGCTTCGTACAAAGTTTCGTCAAAATCCAACAAGTAGCGCAGACAAGATTTGTGACGGACGAACGGAAAGGCCAGACTAATCTGTCTCACCTACCACTTTGTGGTGGAAGACATAATTATAAAGTCAATATGTTAGTTCATATGTATACTTTATTAAGCAAATAATTGAGCGAACATAAACTTCAGCATTGACTCTGGCCAGTGGTGTACATGGAGTCTTCTTCCACATGACGTGCAGACTGTAAGAAAAGAAAGACATAGAATAACAAGTTAATATAAGCCGAGCAGAGTATTCAATTTGAATCAGGTGTTGCGAGGGGGAGCTAGGGCATGCTTAGTGGAATGGGACAGTTTACAATTTAATTATTGTTTAACGCCTCATCAACACGTTGTTTAGGTTATTTCGAGCCGGGTTATGTATTCACGAATGTGCGAGAAAATGGGGATAACATAACGATATAGAGACAACGCTAACAATTTACATTCATGCATCTGAGGGGTGGGGGTGGGAGGGGTGGGTGTGGAGGGGGTTTCTAGTTTCCTTACCCCTCCTTGTTTCCGGTATGCAAGCTCCATCTACCCCACACCCCATCTACCGTACTTGTGTGGGGGCGGGGTGCGGGGGACATTGATAGCATTTCTACTAGTAATTGTTTTATTCCACGAAACGTTCTACAGTTTACTGTACATCCAGTTACTGGAAAGATCGGAGTACAGGAAAAACACTTATAGTGATTATGAACTTTCTAGTATACAGTATACACCACTATTTTAGGCACTGTATTTGACCAATGTCTAAATATGTACGATCTAAAAGCTGTGTGTACTGTTTATTAACAAACACATTTTAATGACATAAAAAATACCTTGATCATGGACCTCCAGCAGCAGACAGTAATCCCAAATCCAACTTGCACCAACATGTCAATTTCATGTGTCAAGTTATGTCACGGTGACCTGTCAGTCACCAACACTGCATCGTGTATACACATAATGGGACGTTATTTCGTCCGGTAAGGTATTAGTTTTTACATAATCTACGGTATGAAACACTGTACGCGTGTTGTTAGACTCCATAGGTACCCGTAGTGCTCGCCGACGTAGCGCGCCCAATTTCGGGTGTAAAAAAATGGCGTCTGTTTTAATTGAAAATTCGTAAAATAGTTCGTAAAATACAAACAAATAGTCCATGTTCGCGGAGTTAAAATGCGAACAGAACTGATATGTTATAGGTCCGTGGCGTTCCTACTGATATTATCGATAAGTTATAAGATTATTCAATTTAATTTAAGATTATTCAATATTTAATTTCATATTATAATTTACTTACAATCCTACTATAATGAGTATGTGTTGTCCTCTATGTTTTATAATATGAATATATGCTGGGGGAAAAGGGAAGATTTTTTATTATTACAGGTATGTGATTTCTAAATATGACTTTGTACATTTATTTTGATCTCGTTCTTTTGTTTGTATACAAACTGAGAATTTGCAAATAAAACTGAAACTGAAACCATTTCCCAACCATTTCCCTTCTTCAAGAACAACACATTATACAACTGACTTACCACAAGAAACACAAGGCATGTACTCGTTATACGAAATAGCAGAGATATGTCCTTCAACAATAAGAACGAATGAAAGACATTATAAAAGACAGACAGACAGACAGACAGACAGATAAGGAGGAAGAATTGAATAGAATGAGGTTTTACGGCTCACAAACACATGAAAGGTTATATGGCGCATAACAGGAATGAACATGCCAGGCTCATCCTCCATTTACAGATAAAATATGGAGAATGGGCTTAGCACCTTCTCAACTGCAGAAATGCAGAGGTGCTGCAAATTTTATAGTAGACACTCCATTTACGATGGAGTCACGTTTCCACGTTTGCATACGCGGTGTCAGATGAAGACCTTGAAAGAGCATGATAAAAAATTATAAAATGAACATGAAGGTGGGGTGAGGGTCCTACCCCTCTGCCTCTAGCGGGATATGCAGTGGTTGTATTCTACACCGGCAACCACACGGGGAAATAAGGAGGAATTGTTCAATGTGTGTGTGTGGTAGCAGGTGCTGGTGAGGGGTTACATGGTGTGGTAGATGAGTGTCGTGGGTAAAGGTTTGTCCTGTGTACCCTTAAACAATAAGCATAAAAGAAGATTTTTTTATGAAAAATTAGTACTTAAAAAAACAAAAAAATGGAAAGATACAGGAATTGGAAAAGCTACAAAGGTAGAAATTACCCGAATAATATTATGTGATCCTAGTTTCCTCTGCATGAATTTAAAAGATAAAGTGATCACAATTTAACAATGATTTAGAAATGTTTTTACAGTAGGCATGTAACCTTTAAAAATAAGAGACAAGTCATTGCATTTCCCGCCGATCAACTGTTCTTATAATCTTCCGCCGCAGACCATCGTTGACCTGGTCGCATGTTGCAACGATATCAGGTACTAACTCGAGATACATTTATACACATTAGCAAACGGGAAATGGCAGCATGAAATTACCCGCATGCAACATTTATATTGAAATTTTTATTTTTTATTTTATACATCTGACGACATGTAGAGCTTTTTGAATGCTAGAATATATTTCGTTTACATATCGATACATGTTTTTGTGCAAAAAAGTTTGTGCAATTAGTAGATTCGGCAGGCAACAAGTTTAGCCGTAGCCTGTAGATGGCAGTTTGCAAATCTGCCATGTGTATTACAATTTGTTTAAATTTGAATATGAAGAACAGTGACATACCGAACACATTTCAGTCAATTTCTGATGTGCGACTTTCTCGGAACATACTAATTTGAAAATACTGCACAAACTGCGATCCTTTGTGGTCCCTGTGGTTTCCTTTTCAGGGAGAGATCTACGAAGTATTTAACATAATCTAGCACTATTGGCAAACCAATGATTCGGACTCGTATATAGATGAGAAAAGCTACCGGCATATAAGGTATTTCATAATAACTAAGCACTAAATCCGATTGCGTCTATTTTCAATTTGTTTTATCCTTTATTTTTTTCTCTGGTGGGTAGGTTCTGCACACACGAAAAGGGATATGTATATATGATAATATGTGCATGTGTGTGTTTGCGTGTGCGTACCGGTATGGAATGAATGAATGAATGAATGGTGTTTAACGGCACGTCGACACATAAATAGGTCATATTGTGCGAAAAAACTGATGAAAGATGAAGAAATGAGGTAGTAATTAAAAATTAATGTAAATATATAAGATAAAACTATTTACAAATAATGAATGAATGAATGAATGAATGAATGAATGAATGAATGAATGAATGAATGAATGAATGAATGAATGAATGAATGAATGGTGTTTTACGGTACATCGACACACAAATAGGTGCTATAGTGGGCAAAAACTTATGAAAGATGAAGAAATGAAGTAATGTAAATGTATAAAGATAAAACTATTTACAATTCCAATACACACGCACTATATAGCCTAGTTTAAAATATCTCGTTATATTCAACGATATATGCAACGTTAGGAGAATAAGCAAGGCAATGCGAAAGATATCACTGTAACGTTAGTAAGCAAAGCAATGCGAAAGATTTCAGATGTGTGCGTTATTTTCACAGTTTAGGGGTGTTAGAATAGAAATAGAACATCGTTTACGGTGAATTATCTTGTATTATTATATAACCTATAAATAGACGCGTTTTCATTGGCTAAAAAGTAATTTTTTAGAAAAAATATCTAGCGATATTGACCTGTTTTTTTGATATTGACCTGTTTTTTTGATATTGACCTGTTTTATATAATTGTTTTTTTGATATTGACCTGTTTTATATAATTGTAAATTGAGGGTTATATAATAAAACAGTTATGGACTTTTCAGCTGTTATACATGATGTTGATATGCACCAAAAAATCATTATTGACCTCGGCTATCGCCTCGGTCAATAATGATTTTTTTGGTGCGTATCACATCATGTATAACAGCTGAAAAGTCCATAATTGTATAATATATCACGGTTTGTCGTTCAATTGTATTAAATAATTTCACTCGCCCGAATGCCCGTCAACGGGTATATAAATAAGTAAATATATATAAGAACATATCATAATGATTTATATAGTCTGATTTCTTTCAGGAAATCTAAAACAAGACTGAAATCTATAGTTTCAAATAACTCTTTCATAGTATTAACATTGTAGTACCTTTGTTATGTTATCTTAATCTCTCAAAACCATAGCTATCGTTCATTATGCGTATACAACAACAGAATAAAGATTTCTGCACTTACTTGATCTTTGATCTCCCCTTCAAGTTCTATAAATCTGACATTATGTAATGTATTTTATACAGTATCAGTCTACACATTTGAGAACAGTTATACATAAATAACTGAATGGAAATTGAGTTTTTTTGCCCCTTGGACTGCCTACTCTAGTTATTCCATTTTATTGTCATAATTTGTGGAAATTATGTATGAAATCATCAAAGTATCATGAAAAACAATTACCAAATCTGTATGGGTGATGTGAAAGTCATAAAATATATACGTGTGCACGGAAACTTAAATTACATTACTGTACGCTACGAAGTAGATGGGATCACCGTACGAAGTAAGGATCAACATGAATAGCTGCACTACGAATGATAGCTGGAACTGGACCACCATTAATTTCCCATAGTCTTACATTATAGCCTAAAATGGTGTCACACATGCCATCCTACTCCTTCATACTTGAAACTGTCAGTAAACCATCTTCAAAGTCAGCACAACACAGACATAGCAAAACATCAAGCTCCATATCGGCTTTCAACTTCAAAATTTTGCTCAAAGTGAAAGTAGGTATCGATTATGACGAATTCAGGTCAAATCTGACGAAGAACACAAACAAATCTTACCTCACAAAAAGTAGTGTCATTCACTTGCCTCAGCTCTGATTAACCTGATTCTTGCAGCAAAATATCTGGGAATCTACTCTCTACACACAAATATTAATCTACACTACCTGTGGACGTGCATCCATTCACACAGCATCTCAAATAACACTACTGTCAACTGTATATGGGACTACTTTCGGAACTACCATTTTGACCCCCTGGTTCCCAGTTCAAGTCCAGCTCTTATAGGGTATGAATAGACGCTTGTATGACAGCAATCGGTACGCACTTCCCTATGCTCGCTGCGTACAGATTCCACAGGAGTGACTTTGACAATACTGTTTATCCGTTCTACGGTATGGATTATTTTAAAATGTTTTTCAGGTGAAACACGAGTTCAGGATCAATAGTGTATTATTAAAGTACTGGATAAAATATCTATTATTTATGGCATTATTTATGAACAGAATGAACTGATTGTTGGATAGATATTCAAACCTAAGTCAAGACTCTATTGTGCCCATCGCGTCAGGTATACCTTGACGTGTTCGTTGGCGGACGGACTATAAACCTTAGAACTACACACACACACACACACACACACACACACACATATTCAAAACCTATCGCATGTATCATATATATTGTTGTATTCAGTATATATATTTTATACGCAACGTATATATTTATCTTACAACATATAGTCACGTATGGCGCATCATACATGTGAAGCTAATGTTATAAATATTACCATTGAAACTAATGTTAAAATATCCCATTTTTAATTTAACATGGTTCTGTTGTATATGTATTCAGATTATTGGCATTGATATTTTTTTCTTGAAATCAAATTTTCCTTTATCTTAAAATGTACTCATTCTTTCAGAATTATTGATCGGTGGGGAGAAGGACAATAAGTTCAGAACAGAATTTTATTTCAGCCTAGTCATCCGTGTTTTCCATCATTAATTGGGGAGCAATAAACTAATTAGGAAAACCCAATAAAATCAGCATTAATCCATAATGTATAATGGGATATTAGAAAGATATGCCACAGCGAATATGAGATGCTTTCAGAGATAACAGAATGCATAGCTTTGAAAAAGGTTTATTCGACAAGCTGTTAATAATTTAGCTTCATTAGTACAGAACATAGATTTTATCTCAAATCCATTAGGTCTGTGATAAATTATAAGATAGATTTTATCTCAAATCTATCTTATAATTTATCACAGACCTAATCTATCTTATAATTTATCACAGACCTAATAATTGTTATTTCGTCTCTGAATTTATTGAATAAAGTGTTTATAATGAATTTAAGAATATAATTTGATCTGTTTATTACTTTAAAGTTTAAATAAAAAATGTTTGTATTTTAATTATTATTATGATTATTATTATTATTTCTTTATTTCTTTAAAGTATTGCAGATAACTTTATGAAAGTGTGTGTGAATGATCAGGGAAATGAGATACAGTGCGGTGCACAGCAACCATAACTCCATAACTCTAGTGTCACTAATTTAAATTAGCTACCCTTTTGGACAAATTATCTCCCCTTTTGGACAAGTTTTGTCAACACCGTAACTCTTAAAGTACTGCAAATTCTTGTGTGCAAAACATGTTTTTTTAGCTGAAGGTCACACTTTTCGCAACAAGGAAATTTTGGACCCATTTGTGACTTTACTGTAACATTCCTTTTTTTTTGTATTTTTTATGCCCCCATAGTAATCGAAACTGTCTGTCCGTCCGTCTTTTCCGCCCTTTGGTCCATCCTCATTTATGTGCCGGGATGGACCTTAAAATCCGCTTCGTTATAACCATAACAAGCCGATGTTTCCAGTGCAGGTCATTTGGAGGTCAAAAAGAAGTACACAAATTTCTGTCCGGAATTTACCTTCAAAGTCACTTCATGGATTTTTAAAAGCCGCAGTGGAATTTTTAAACCCGCTTCATGGATTTTTAAATAACTTGGCGCAGTGGAGAGAGATGACGGATAGGGGAAACATACACAGGAAACTGGAAACCATTCCCTACTCTCATCCTGGCCTCCTGGAGAGAGATGAAGGATAGGGGAAACATACACAGGAAACTGGAAACCATTCCCTACTCCCATCACGGCCTCCTAGAGAGATGATGGATAGGGGAAACATACACAGGAAACTCTGGAAACTATTCCCTACTCTCATCCCGGCCTCCTGGAGAGAGATGAAGGATAGGGGAAACATACACAGGAAACTGAAAACCATTCCCCACTCTTACTATTGAATAGATTTCCCTACTCTCATCCCGGCCTCCTGGAGAGAGATGATGGATAGGGGAAACATACAATAAACTCTGGAAACCATTCCCTACTCTCATCCCGGCCTCCTGGAGAGAGATGAAGGATAGGGGAAACATACACAGGAAACTGGAAATCATTCCCTACTCTCATCCCGGCCTCCTAGAGAGATGATGGATAGGGGAAACATCTACAGGAAACTCTGGAAACCATTCCCTACTCTCATCCCGGCCTCCTGGAGAGAGATGAAGGATAGGGGAAAGATACACGGGAAACTCTGGAAACCATTCCCTACTCTCATCCCGGCCTCCTGGAGAGAGATGAAGGATAGGGGAAACATACACAGGAAACTGGAAACCATTCCCTACTCTCATCCCGGCCTCCTAGAGAGATGATGGATAGGGAAAACATACACAGCAAACTCTGGAAACCATTCCCTACTCTCATCCCGGCCTACTGGAGAGAGATGAAGGATAGGGGGAACATACACAGGAAACTCTTGAAACCATTCCCTACTCTCATCCCGGCCTCCTGGAGAGAGAAGAAGGATAGGGGAAACATAGACAGGAAACTCTGGAAACCATTCCCTACTCTCATCTCGGCCTCTTGGAGAGAGATGAAGGATAGGAGAAACATACACGGGAAATTGAAAACCATTCCCCACTCTTACTATTGAATAGATTTCTATGGTTCCTTAACATGTTCAGAGATCGTAGATTCCCATGCATGGGACTGCCCTGTTTACATCCGAATCCGACAGACGCTGAAGAAGCATAGTGACATTGAGTCTCAAACTGGGGATCTTCATTTTGACAGCAAATTGCTTTGAATGGAAAAGATGCAATTTTAAGGGGTTAATATGTTCCCATGTTCAAAATAAAACAAACTGTTATTCACAGAAAAACATGCAAAAATTAAAATACTAGAAACGACATGTACCTGTCATTCTCATGTCCATGTCCATTTGACAACTGAATTTAAAATCTAAATTCCGTCTGCTTATACTACCTCCAGGCACAACCGACCGCTTACTAGTTCACATAACCATTTACTTTTTTTATATATATTTTTTACCAGAGGAAATACAAAATTTACTTATCACAGCGACTGTCAATTGTCAAATACATTAGAACTTTCACACTTAATGCTTGTCCAACAAAATTAATGCGAATAACACTTTACAATCTCGGTTGGTGTAAAAGGTTAATTGTTTAGCTACCATTCATTCACACCCTACATAAGGTTACTGTGTAAACATCAACCAAAATGCTAATGCAAATAATGGTCAATAACTTTTTTTGTTCTCTTAGATTTCAAAAGAATTAACATTTTTTTCTCTTGGATTTCAAACAAATTTTAACACTAATTTAGCAACTTTCAGATCGTCACACTAATTTGTATCACTAGATAATAACTTCCTATTTTTTGTCTCTTCGATTTCTAAAAAAATTAACACTAATTCAGCAACGTTCAAATCGTCACATTAATTTGTATCACCAGTTTGAACCATATCCCAGTCAGACTTACAATCGTTAGTATTTTACGACTAATCACATATAACTAGAAATTGTTATTGTCCATGGGTCAAAACCGTATGGCTCCCCCACTCGCTCGAACAGACATAATTGACGACTCTAGGTCAAACCGTTCTCTATTGATCTGAGATCGTTTTGATATTCAATATCCCCGTGACTGTATCTGCTATCTGTATCAGTAAGGCCATATAAAAAAATATGTGTGGAAAAAAAAAATAAAAAAATAATAAAAAAAAATAATAAAAAAAAATAATAATAATAATTGTTGATAATACCAAAAAAATCGAACTCAAGGTATAGTTATTTAACATATTAGATTCACTATCAGAATTGAATTCATTACTTAGAGAAAAAAAAAGAAAAGCCTAACTACCTACCCTATTTATTTTGCCAGTGTTACCTGAACCACACATATTATTTTGTTTCGCCTAATATCTACTGGTCATGACCAACCATCCTTCCAAGTTTGAGGACCCTAGGTCGAACCATTCTCTAGTTATTGATCGGACATTGTCTAGTTATTGACCGGGGATCGTTTTGATAGTCAAGGTCACCGCGACCTTGACCTTTGACCTAGTGACCCCAAAATCAATAGGGGTCATTTACTGGTTATGACCAATTATACTTCCAAGTTTGAGGACCCTAGGTCCAACCATTCTCTAGTTATTGATCGGACATCGTTTTGATAGTCACGGTCACCGCGACCTTGACCTCTGACATAGTGACCCCAAAATCAATAGGGGTCATCTACTGGTCATGATCAACCAGCCTTCCAAGTTTGAGGACCCTAGGTCCAACCATTGTCTAGTTATTGATCGGACATCGCTTTGATAGTGAAGGTCACCACGACCTTGACCATTGACCTAGTGTCCCCAAAATCAACAGGGGTCATCTACTGTTCATGACCAACCATCTTCCAAGCTTGAGGACCCTAGGTCCAACCTTTGTGTAGTTATTGATCGGACATCGTTTTGATAGTCAATGTCATCGCGAGCTTGACCTTTGACCTAGTGACCCCAAAATCAATAGGGTCATCTGCTGGTCATGAACAACCATCCTTCCAAGCTTAAGGACCCTAGGTCCAACCATTCTCTAGTTATTGATCGGACATAGTTTTGATAGTCAATGTCACCGCGACCTTGACCAATGTCACCGCGACCTTGACCTTTGATCTAGTGACCCCAAAATCAATAGGGGCCATCTACTGGTCATGACCAACCACCCTTCCAAGTTTGAGGACCCTAGATATAACCATTCTCTAGTTATTGATCGGACATCGTTTTGATAGTCAATGTCACCGCGACTTTGACCTTTGACCTAGTGACCCCAAAATCAATAGGGGTCATCTAATTGTCATGTTCAACCATCCTTCCAAGTTTGAGGATCCTATGTCCAACCATTCTCTAGTTATTGATCGGGCATCGTTTGTGACACATACAGACCTACAGACAGACAGCACAAAATCAATATGGCTCCCCTACCACACTTTGTGTGGGGAGCCATAGATACCACTGAATAATTTATTGTTATTTAGCATGGTGAACTTGTTCACCTAGCTTTAGTTACCCATACTGACGTCATTTCGAATTTTTCAAATTCATCACTGATATTCGGCAGGTGCCCTCCTGAATTTTCAGGACTTCATTCGCGTTGCGGTAATTCGGTGTGCATATAATCCTAATACATTTAGAGATTCACGAACCTTTGGAGACCCTTTTAAAAGTACATATATAAAACACACATTTGAGGAAAAGTTTGGTGCTTTTGTCCAGCGTGTCTAGATTGGGTCCTAAAATCTGGGTTTTGGTCCCTAGCTATATTATGCAAATCACCTGACCGGACTATTTTTCCCCCATAATTACAAGCGCCAAACACGAGAGATGATACTAGTATCGATCGAGGGCGAGAATGTTAGTTACCATGTTTTTTCACGAATCCTAACTACAGCCTCATTGATGAATCGACGCATTGCCTGAAAAAGAAGACCCATATTTTAACAGGTGTTTCTTCTTTTCTGGTGCGGATACAAATAAGGTAATGTCATTCAGAAATTTCAAATAATTTCTTCGATACATTGTTTAAGTTATATATTTTTTATGTAGCTATTTATCGTTTTGCTGTGCGGTCTATAAATATATCAATCATCATCATCATCATCACGTGATCATAAAATGTCCAACAATATATTCATACGCCGTATTGATCTCCTGAGATTAATTTTATACTTTAATTTCTTTTGCAACACCATCAAACGCATATCTTCCATCTTTCTTGGATTTATATATTTAAGAACTATACATATATGTTGTGACTTGGCCTTTATAGCCTTCATGTAATATTGAATAGGTTTGGTTAGTAATGGTTATCGCAGTTATAAGCAACTCCTTCTCCAATTGCTCGAGAAATTTCATCTGGTACCCTACTGGTACACATCGCCTGTCTATACCTCGATAGCACGGACGGTAACCATTCCCGCGCGGCTCTTTGAGATTCTGAGCAATAATCGTAAAGATATGTGGTCTTTGATGTTTTTGAATACATGTGTGACAGAACAGAACGCGTGATTGTGCCAGACTGTACCGAAATTGAATCCCATTAGATGAAATTGCGTAGCTTTGACAGAATGGCGGGGAATTTTGTATTGGCTCTCCAATTTGTCTTAAAACACTGCGTCTGGGCTGAAAATACATACAATATTGAATGAAAAAATAACTAGAACGAATTCGACGAATTCCCACGTTTTTTTCACACAGGTCACTCACCCCCCCCCCCCCCCCCCGGAATTATCTTCACACAGGTCACTTGGGGTGGGGGGTATCTTCACACAGGTCACTCCCCACCTCCCCCAGACCCCCCCCCCCCCGACCCTCCCCCAAGTGACCTGTGTGAAGAAAACGTGGGAATCTGGCATCCAAGTTTCAATGCTGAATGTTGCCAATCATCTGGGACTGGTTCGCCTCCCATAGACTCAAAACTGTGGGGGTTAAATATGCACTTTGAATTGACATGACACTTATAGCTAAGTGTAACACCCGCAACACTCTAACGGCACGATGTCGGCGTCAAATTCATGTCTCACACCTCAATTAATTTTCCATAGGGTTCCATTATACTGTTTTTGTTCGTGGCACAGAGATAAACAAAATTTACAACATGTATTTATGTTTAAATTCTTCATTGACTTTAAGACACAATTAACAGATACATATTTACCAGGTAACCTAAAACAATTTAAATTTCATGTTTGCGTGACATCTATCAATTTTTAGCGTAATCATATGACAAAAATACAACCCCGTGGTGATTAAACCATGACGTGTAAAATGAGGCAGAATTTGGCGTTATGGTTTTGTATAGAGGAAAAATGGGATCGAAACCTTTAGTGACCGAACAGAATAAGGCCGAAATGGTTTGGTGTCGAAAACAACACATATCGAAAATATGAATTGGTTATGTTTTACAGTGACATATAATTTAATTATAGTTTTTTGCAACAAAAATGAATGAACTGTTTAATAACAGGAGGAAACCTCAAAATAGTAAAATATAGCAAGTCTTCATATATGTAGCTATACATTTGTATGCGACATACACACAATAGAAAAAAATAACATTATATATAAAAGTATATGTATGTAGTACACAGATAATAATACCGTAGAGCTAACGTAACTGTAATTTGAATGCTTATAATTAAACTATAGGGTTTTTATAGAGACAAGACGGACAGGTCCAGCATTCTAACTTATTTTGGGAGACACATTGTGTATGATACCATTTTTTACATTTTTTATTTTGACATGAAATAAGGTCGTCAACGAAATCAGGCTGTCTACAATGGCACCATAACTGTATATTTATTACCTTTGGGTTAAAACAGGACAGACTTAAATTTCTTCCACGTATTGGTTCTTTTGGGAAAGGTGTTATGCGTCCCGTTTCCAGACACTCAATTAAATGAGGACGCATTGCAGATACATTATAAATATTTCTAAAATTAAAGGAAAGTGGAAAGTGACAAAACTCTACTACATTCGCGATCGCGAATAAACCGCAATCATAGGAATTTGGCTGTTGTTGAACCCTAGGATTTTTTATGTTGATAAATTTATCACTTGAAGACGCATATATTTGTGATAACTGAATTTTTAAATTTAATTTGATATCTTTAAGGCGTTCTCCTAAACTATCAATATAATAAACAAAATCTCTGTCTGGAACTGGTTTAAAACTGTTTTAAAACTCATGATCCAATGATTTGATCCATTAAATCGTATTTGGCAAGCGGGTGCTACGTGCCGATCTTTTTTTTGTATGTTCCATTTATTTGCATCGTCAATAAAGAACGGAGTGTTAGTTGTAGCTTCTAGGCCATTTATATGAGGAAAAATCTTTTAAAATCGTTTAATGTATGCATTCCTATACTTTTTTTGGCAGCTAAAATGCGTCGTCCGCTGGCAATTTGTTGATGCCTGAGTGGACCACAACAGTCTGAAAAGAGATATCATAATGTACATCAGTGTTACTGTGTGTTCAAAGCAAATTGTTTTATTCTTCTTCTTGTGACATTTAAATCTCAGATGGAATAACGAAGTAAATTTGAAAACTTCAATAAGCAAGCAGATTTAAAGTGATAGTTAAGGTTGACGCGTGTCAGAGCACAATGATTATACATGTGTATTCCGGCCTGTCTAAAGGTGCGAATTGTCCTTTACAATATATGTATTGATAAGTACTAATGAAGAATACTAATAATATTACAACTGTTACATTATACTTTAAATGACTATGAAATATATCCTCGCAAAAAAAACTGGGTTTCACTTAACAAATGATAGAAATTGTTGTGCGCGTGAGTGCGTAAGTGATTGAGTGAGTGCATGCGTGCGTGCCAGTATACGTGCATTTTGCTGTGACTGTCTAAGATTAACAAAAGTTTCTTGTTTGTAAAATCCTACACTGTTGCCATGTTTTATGTAACTGTATAGTGTATCCTCACGGGCTTTTAAGCCTATTGGAATTTGGAAATAAAGTTATCTATCTACTTTAATTAGAAATTACAATAAGAGTTTCAGGCTCAATAAGATATACAGTTTCATACCCATTAACATTTAAGTGGACAAAAGCATTCAAGCTGTAAAATTGAAATAATACAATATAATTAATACATCATTGGGAATAAGGTTTTTAAAATCTGTTTTTCACGACGTGCAGAAATAACGCTTCACCTGTAATTTCTACGGCTTTCCTTACACGAAATACGGGTGTTGGAAATGAAGCAATAAAACGTTTATTTTCTGTTTTATTTCTATTTTTATTATTGTTATGTGTTAATAATACCATATATTATGAAATAAAACAATAAATTATGAATTATTAAGACATTGTTATCCTTTAAATGTATCAGAAACTGAACCGGGAATTGCCAAAACCAGTCAAATTATCGTGAAAAAACACCACTATTCAACACTTAATTAAATTACTTTCTTTTTTTTTTCAACATTTTTTTTAGTGATTATTGAAAAATGAATACATATATAAGACATATATGTCATTAAAACATCTGAAACATCAACACACTCATCACATTTTCCACCCCCTTTTCAACCGGGTTTTAACCGGGAAGTAACCGGGAAATCGACCGGGGAATAGTATCACCCTAGAACTTATCACGTGATATCTAATTTTAGAAGTGGACGCATTCTGCAATTTGTGGGTGAGTTTTCGTGATTTACAAGTTTAAAGGGCATGTAACAGAAAAGTAGGAATAATATTAAATTGATGTTCATCAAAGTTGATATGCATCAAACTGTCTGGACTGTTTTAAGCAATTTAAAAACATAAATGTGGTTATTTTAAAACTTGTCATGTGTTTTCGCGATTCGTCAGGCACGACGATCTGACATCTGGTCAGAGACAACCATTGATTTTCTCATAGGCCTCCATTATAGCCTTTATGGTTACCCTGATTTCCCTATATCTCGTAGCCATATATTGCACACTTGTCTGAAACTTACATCCAAGTGACATTTAATGAAGAACTTTTTCTCAGCGAATCCAAATTTCTTTATGAAAAATTAGTCGTTTTTTGGCTCCGAAGTGACTCACCCCCAGTTTTGCACTTTTTCCCCGCCAAATGTCAACTTGTAATTACTTTCATTTTTCAGTCATAATTTAACAAATGATTACACAAATATGAATCGTGATGAATTAAATGTTCCATTTTGAAGAAAACATATTTATGTTTGAATTCATAACTTTCACACGACATCATCAAAATAATTTGACCAATCAGTGACCAATAAAATAAAAAGACCTCCACATTCTAGTAGGGGGTAAACTCGGTGTTTATCGTTGTTGCTCAACTGACTTTAGCCCTTTTTGAAACTGTAGTGATAATTATATATATTTTTTTTTTTGTGTACATCTATGTATCTTCTTTTGGTGTTGTCTGATTTTAAAACACCAATATGGATACATTTGATTTAAATCATGGTCTAATATTTCCTTTTTCATATAGAGATTGGGGATAAAGTCCGAGTAAACCCCTTTATTTTCACCTACTGAATATCTGGACATACTGGAAGTTGACCGGATGTGAAAGTTATAATGACACAGACCTAAAGAGATGCGTCATTCCTCCAAAATAATTATTGAACATATCCAACTGACCAATTCATAACTTTCACATGACATCATCAAAATAAATTGACCAATCAGTAATCAATAAAATAAAACACCTCCACATTCTGGTAGGGGGTAAACTCAGTGTTTATCGTTGGTGCTCAACTGACTTTAGCCCTTTATAAAACTAGTTTATAGTGATAATTATATTAAAAGCTTTATTTTTTGTGTACATCTATGTATCTTCTTTTGGTGTTGTCGATTTTAAAACAGCAATATGGATACATTTAATTTAAATCATGGTCTAATGTTTTCATTTTTCATATAGAATTTGAGGATAAAGTCCGAGTAAACCACTTTATTTTCACCTACTGAATATCTCGACCTACCGGAAGTTGACCAGATGTGAAAGTTATGAATAAGGTTAACCGAATTGAGTGATGAAGCGCTTTCGCATAGATCTTTCATCTACATGTATTCGGGGATTTTAGATGCGTTAAACTAAATAAAAAAAAAGTGCCATAATAATTGAACCGTTTTAATATATTTTCATCAAATAAAGTTTCCAGACATGGTCTCCAGTCTACCAAACCAAACATGCAATATAATTTGAGGTTCAGAGTTGAAAATCACTCATGCATGAATTTTTTCATGAAGAAACTGGCCTTTTCATAAATTCCATCATTTTTTGTGAACAAAACATACCTTAAACCTGCTAATGAACACATTTTCATGCAAACTAGTCACCAAATAATTTAATGCGGCATTTTGACCAAAAGATGGAAGAAAACACATATAAAATAGAAGTTATGATTCAAAGACTCAGCCAACAACACATTTTTGTATCAATCAATTAACCAGTGATTTATAGACCAGGAAAATGCAAGTTAATTTTTACACTTAAATAGTATATAATGCAATCCAATACATTCTTATCTCTATTAATTAGACTAATTAATGTGTGACATTGTAGTTGTATGCCACTGCATGATGATTATATCAAGATTAATGAAGAGAATGGGATGGGTCAGCATATTTTTGAGTGAAAAACAAAAAAGAAATGCTGATTTTTACAACTTTCTGAACATTTAAGCTTCAAAATGTAAAAACCATCATTCTTTTTTTCAAACTCAGTTTCAAGTATTCACAGAAAATTTCAAGCTGATTGAGCCAATAATAGCAATATTAAAAAATTGCATAAACTGCATTTTTAGGTCACAGACGACCATTGATTTTCCCATAGGCCTCCATTATAGCCTTTAGGGCTACTGTCACAGGATGACCTTAGTGGTTGGGCTAACTCAGGAAAGAATCAATGACGGTGAATGCATTTACATAAGTTTAATGCAACTTTTAAAATATGTTTAATATATATACAATTATCTAAAAAAACAAGCGAATACACAAATGAACTATGAAAAGAATGTTCTCATGAACGTTTAAGACGTTCTTAGTATTGTTATAAATATCCACTGTTATCAAATTAATATTGTTTTACAATTAATGATCAATTACAATAATTACATCTAATAAAGTAACTTCAAAATCATATGCTAGTCTAAAGTTATGTTTGAGAAACATCAATGCTAACCGGATGTCGTAACCGCCAAACAAGATGGCACCGCCCACTGAATACAAATGTACGATAAAAGTTTAATAAAACTACTAACCACATGTTGCCTATGAATTTTGCCGTCCAATCTCTGTTCCAACAAAGTACTATCTTTCATCCCGGCGAGAGCTAGAAGACAATGGGTTTTATAGCAAACATTACGCCCAAATCATTATTTCCCCCGTTCAGTCCATGACAAACGAGGTTAAATCTACAGTATTGAATCTACACGAGAGGCCCCTTATACAATTTTGCCGTTTAAGGAAAATATACCTATACGTTTACATGCATTAGCACAAAACTAAACTTATGACAAGGCCTCTCTGGCGGCCACTTAAAATGTGCACGCTTTTACGTGTTACATGAATAGTCATGAATATTGTGAAATTGTTTCAACTCGAACAATAGATTTGGGTGTAACTGATAACTTACAAGAGCTATGTACGACCAGTACGCTCTACCCATGACATTTTGTGACAACATCTCCCCACTTAAAGAAATTGCTACACTTTTAAAATTCAACAAAATGATAATTAATATTTACACGTTAAGAAACTATTAATTTTTCTGAGCAAATGAGCGACAAAACGTACAAGCTGATCGCTCAATCGCTTGAGTATGTTAACTATTACTACTGAGGGATGCAACCTTCAGCCAGTACAACGACCGTCTTCCGGAAAACATCCACTGCAGTTATAACCTAACTATAATATGTAATTACAATTTCAACACTATTCTACAATTGTACACTACCCTGTCGTAACATATACTACTATTGTACAATACACTGCAATACACTATTGTATTAAACTGGTCTTTATGTGCGGCGACTTAAATAGTCTGCCCCAATATTGTCCTTTCCTCGGATCGCTTTAATTTTCATCCGGTAAGGCTGCAGAGTCAGTGCCCACCTCATTAACCTACTGTTAGCTACCTTTGCTTTATTCATATAAGCTAACGGTTGGTGGTCAGTCTCCAAGACAAATTCCTTACCAAAAACATATCGGTGGAATTTACTGACACCCCACACTACTGCAAGACACTCCCTTTCGATAACAGAGTAGTTACATTCCCGGGGTAATAGTTTCCGACTTGCGTAAGCCACGGGGAGACTACACCCATCGAACTACCTCCACCTCTATAGTTTCCACTCTGGCCTTTCTGTTTATGATCGTCCCCTTGCCTATCTCTAAAAGTTCTGTCTTTCGACACTACATTATGAGCTCCACCTCTAGCCTCGGCAAACTGATCTGCTTGAGTTGCCATTTCATCTACACTAGTTAGTTTTCTTTCTTTAAGAAATAAGAACAGATCTCTACTACAAACATTGAATAGCTGGTCCCGCAACAAGAAATCTATGAGGCCCTGATAAGTCTGCGCTACCTTCCCTAACTCTAACCACCTATCTAAGTAATTTCTAGACCTACTAATAAACTGAATAAATGACTCGCCTTTCTCAGGCAGACAAGCTCTAAACCGCTTTCTAAAACCTTCTTCAGTTAACTCAAATCTCTTTAAAAGAGCATCCTTTAACTTGTCATAGTCAAGAGCATCTACACTAGGTAATCTAGAAAATACGTCTAAGGCCTTGCCTCTCAATAACGCACTTAAATGAACTGCCCACTTATCTTTGGTCCATTCCTGTAACTCAACATAACGCTCGAACCGTAACAAGTAACTGTCCATGTTATCTTTGTCAGCATCAAAGTATGGTAACTTCAAACCTTTTAACTTCCCAGAATAACTATCTTTCCCTTCAGTTTTACTTTCCTTACTATGTGTCTTAGCTGCTTCCAACTCTAAAGCTAACTTATGCTCAAACTCTGATTTCTCCCTCTCCATCGTTGTCTTAGCCTTAGCTAGTCTACCATCTGTTTCGAACCTCTCATGTTCTAACTGCTGTGCTAATTCTACCTTCTCTTTAGCTAATCTACTTTCATCATCTCGCTTCTCTTTAGCTAACCTACCTTCTAATTCTAACGTCTCTTTATCATCATCTCGCTTCTCTTTAGCTAATCTACTTTCGAATTCTAGCTTCTCTGTGGCTAGTCTACTTTCTTCATCTCTTTCCTGCTTTGCTAATTCTCTTTCCGTAAGCCTAAATTCCCTTTCCCTAGCCTGTTTGTCTTTAACAAAGGTTCTAAGCTCCTCTCAAGCATACCCTAACTCCTTACCCATTTCCGTAAGATCCTTTATGGACGTCATGGTTATAGACATTGTGAACTACACACTACAATAATTACAATACACACGTCACTAATAATTCTACTCAACTAACTACTAATGGTAAGTCAATGTGTCCTCAGTAAATACATGGGCATCATCATAGGACAAGTTGCATACACATTTGTACTAGCGCTAACTACTAACGGTTATGTATAGATAGTATCTAGCTTCCACAAAACATATACACTACATAAAATATCTTAATTTGATATTGGACATAAACCTTAAACAATCATCGAAATGTGTATAACATGTACATGTATATTTACTTCTCCCATCAATATAAGTATACTCGAGTGTCACAACATGAGTAGAACGTCTTGTTCGCCAACCTAATTGGATACTATGTGTATATCAAGGGAGGTAAAAACAAACACCCAAATTATTGAGCAAAAGTGCCTCAGACCCACTCGTGTAGACCACTGCGACCTCGCGCCCAGGAAAGAACGGACAAAACAACAGTTTGGACTCACCCTACCCTTGTCGTGTCTTGACTTGTCTTCCAAGCTGCGGCCGTGATCGTCGACAGTCGCCTTGATGGATCAGAGGGTGATACACAATTCTAAAATAATAAGTAGAGATTTAGTATATCATAATAAAGATCACTTATTGATTCTTTCCCTCCGTAGTCGCCCAAAATCCCACTTCTGACACCAGTTGTCACAGGATGACCTTAGTGGTTGGGCTAACTCAGGAAAGAATCATTTACATAAGTTTAATGCAACTTTTAAAATATGTTTAATATAATTATATATACAATTATCTAAAAAAACAAGCGAATACACAAATGAACTATGAAAAGAATGTTCTCATGAACGTTTAAGACGTTCTTAGTATTGTTATAAATACTGAAAGTCTAAGACACTAAAATGTTGTTAAAGCTATAACAATGTTGATCTAGCGCGATAACTGTGATGCGCGAGAGCTCATGAAGATGATGATGCGCGAATTCAATGGATGATTGTCATCAAATGCCTTCTGTAAGGGTTGATGACGCGATGCAATGATAGTTAACCTCCACTGAGATTGTGAGTGATATTCCTCCAGTGAGGACTGGTAACGGGCCCACCTTGTGTCCCGGGGGTTGTCGTTAGTAAAACCTGGCCATGCTGCGCAGGTATGGGGACCGTCTCCACCGCTCGTAAACGTTAATCGTGGAAGGTTAGCTCCACTCCTGGATATCCAAACCTAGATGGCTTACTCCAACCCTGGATGGCTTATTTCCAACCCTGGATGGCTTATTTCCAACCCTGGATGGCTTAGGCTGTAATTATACATACGTTTTAGATGTCGGTTGACAAACATAACAATCTTGCATAATTATCATTACCCAAACAAATCATTATTCAATCAATATATGTAAGCTGTACTAATGATGAGTAGCAATGTATACATATTCTACAACGCCATGTATACGCTATGTAAGTCGCTGTTAATCATTGCCCCTAATACATGTAATATAAACATGATCAAATTACTCATATATTACACTCACTGAGTTATGCATGCACGCATGTCAACTAATGACCACATTATACAACGCTATGCATACGCGTCGAACATTTATTCTTGTCACTCATCTCATTGTTAACTAATGTTAACAATCGTGTATTACAATCACTGAGTTATACGCCAACGTTAACTAATGCACCTATTATCCACTGTTATCAAATTAATATTGTTTTACAATTAATGATCAATTACAATAATTACATCTAATAAAGTAACTTCAAAATCATATGCTAGTCTAAAGTTATGTTTGAGAAACATCAATGCTAACCGGATGTCGTAACCGCCAAACAAGATGGCGCCGCCCACTGAATACAAATGTACGATAAAAGTTTAATAAAACTACTAACCACATGTTGCCTATGAATTTTGCCGTCCTATCTCTGTTCCAACAAAGTACTATCGATCATCCCGGCGAGAGCTAGAAGACAATGGGTTTTATAGCAAACATTACGCCCAAATCATTATTTCCCCCGTTCAGTCCGTGACAAACGTGGCTAAATCTACAGTATTGAATCTACACGAGAGGTCCCTTATACAATTTTGCCGTTTAAGGAAAATATACCTATACGTTTACATGCATTAGCACAAAACTAAACTTATGACAAGGCCTCTCTGGCGGCCACTTAAAATGTGCACGCTTTTACGTGTTACATGAATAGATCATGAATATTGTGAAATTGTTTTAACTCGAACAATAGATTTGGGTGTAACCGATAACTTACAAGAGCTATGTACGACCAGTACGCTCTACCCGTGACATTTTGTGACAGCTACCCTGATTTCCCTATAGCTTGTAGCCATATATGACACCCCTTGCCTGAAACTTCCATCCAAGTGACATTTAATGAAGAACTTTTTCTGAAAGCGAATCCAATGAAAAGTTAGTCATTTCTGACTCCGAAGTGACTCACCCCCCGTTTTGCATTTTTTTCCCCGCCAAATGTCAGCATGTACCTACTTTAAGTTTCATTTTTCAGTCATAATTTCAATGACTACAAAAATATGTATTAAATGTTCCATTTTGAAGAAAACATAATTATTTATGTTTGAATTCTCAAGTTGTTTTATTTCAGTCATTATTTTTATCCAATCCATGACTTCACATTGGTAAACATTAGTCTCGAATACCCTAGACTTTTTTGTGACCAATCAGTCTGTTTTTATTTAGTAGACACGTCGGACCATCTGTCATGATCTAATGATGAACAAAGATTGGGATCAAAACAAATTTTATTGATACAATGCAGTGTTTTTGTTATGCTTAATTTGGGGCCGAATCGGCCCCATTCACAATTCCAAAAAGTATCCTTTTTTCACAATTATATCCAAAAATTCACAATCTGAAAATTTTTGGTAAATACAGACCAGTAAGGATACTAGTCTTAATATAAACTGGTGTCAAACTTATTGTTTGGGGCGCTTGTTTGAGCCAAAAGTTTTTCTGCAGTAGCTTGAGCAATTTAAATAATACGTACATCAAGTTTATTTCACTAGAACTGGTATTTTTAGTGGTAAATAGAAATACCTTAGTTTTGAAAATTGGTTGAGAAATAAATATTTTACAGCCCAAATGATTTTTTGATGGGCCTTTTCCCATGTAAATTATTTGTTGGCGGGACAGCAGAAAATTAAGAAATTTCATATAACTTTAGTTAGCCTTCATATTTTGCTATAAAACTTTCAGGGTGTCTTAATCTATGAATATCCAACAATTTAAAACCATTTTTGGATAAACATTCTAAAAAAAAATATTTTTCAGATTTTTCATGCTGCATAATTTTGCATTGAAAATGCCCCATCAAAAACAGCTTTCACACATGAATTTTTTATTTCCCAACCAATTTTGAAAAGTAAGGTATTTTTATTTACCACTAAAAATGTCTGTTTCACTGATATACAACTTATTTAGGTACGAGATGTATTTTGTCTGAAAAGTCCAAAAAACCTTTGGCTGAAACAAGCACCCCAAACAATAGTCTGTATTTACTAAAAACAAAACTTAAAACCAAAGGATATTAAACTGTGAAAAAAAAAGTGAAAAAAGTTTATTTCTCTTTTGTTATAATATTTCACAATTTTCACAATTTCTAGAAAAATGCCGCTATTTTTCACAATGGCATGGGCACAGGCTGCATTCACAATGGCATGGGCACAGGCTGCATTCACAAAGCACATAAAAAGTAAATGCAATAAAAACACATTTAATGAAGTATTTGTACATTACTCTAATTGAAACAAATGTCAAAATCCTGTACTGCCATATACATGTATATCATATATATATATGCACTATATTACTGAAATCAACAACAGGATGTAAAGATATGTATAATATTTTTAATCAAAATGATGAGACACCTAATGGGAACAGGACACTATTGATAGTGAAACATGGGAAGGTATTTACAATGCACCATTTAAAAATAACTACAGTACATCCTTGCAATGGTTCCAAATAAAAATAAATGATAGAATTCTTTCATCTAAAAATTATCTGTATACAATTAAAATTATAGATAATCCTCTATGTACATACTGCCAACAAGAAGAAACTTTAATCCATATGTTACTGACATGCCAAGCAACTCAGATTTTTCTAAATATTAAAAAGTTAAAATATGGTTATCTGCCCATAACTTTACTATTTACAGAAGAGCTATTTATTTTTAACATTGGAAATGCTTATTCTCCAGCCGATTTACAAGTTATGCTAGAAATTAAGTACTACGTATATTCATCAAAGCATGTAAATAAACCCTTGTCAATCATCGCTTTACCAAACAGACTAAGATACCATTACAAATCTCTTAAATGTAGCGCTACCAAAACAATGAAATAAATTTATTTACAAAAATGTGACAAAAATACATGGAAATAATAGTTTAAATCATTAAAATGCACAAAAAACAACAACAGACACTTGACTGAAAGACGTAGATGCTGACAGTTGAACATTTCTAAAATGTATGTCTTAGTATGTCTGGCCCCGCTGAGCTCAGTTGATGGTGAAGTCGATTATTGTGACATTCTATTATTAAAACTAGCGAGTGTAATTTTACCCACAAATCGGTATATATGTTTTTGTACTGCTGTTGAATTCCGTCAAACAATCTTGTGCATTTTTTCAGTAAATATTCCATAATTGTTGGTGTGTTATGTTTGTCAATGTAATTATTTTGTGTTTTATAAGCTAGAAGTTACGGACATTGTCTCTTTCAATACCTAGCGTAGATGGCTCCATAGTATTTGACTGAAAGCGACATGTGCGGTGAAGCAGTCTATACCGAGCGATTCTGTAGGCTGATATCTGATTGGCTAATGGTTATGTCAAGCTGACGTGACCAATCAGTGATCAATAAAACAAAAAATTCCACATTCTCGTCGTGTGTAAACTTGATGTTTAGGCCAACAAAAAAAATAGGTCTCTTTCTGGTCTTGTTCCCAAAAAAGAATTAGGGAAGCAGAGATGGAGATAAGCTGAGTTTTTGAGTATTTTACTCATCAGTTTTACAAAAACCCTCAGTTTTTAGCTCTACTGATCATCAAAATTTAGCAGAGCTTATGCTGTGGTGCGGTGTCCATATGTCTATCCGTCCGTAAACTTTTTTTGTAGTGACTACTCTTCTGAAACTACTTGGATGAAACTTTACAGGAATGTTGCCAATGACGTCTAATGGATCCTAGCAAAAATTCACGTTGATCAATGACGGATTTTCTTGAAACTTCACAGGAATGTTGCTCTTGTTGTCTCATTGATTCTAGAAAAATGTCAGGTCGGCCGGAAATTCAAGATGGCTGTTGCTGCTAAAAATAGATTTAAAAAAAAATAAGTTTGTAGCACCTACTTCATGTAAACTGTAAGTGATATTGATATGGGACTTTTTCTAAAATGATCAGCATGACCTGATGTTGGTCCTTGTTGAAAATTATTTTGATTCAACATTAAACATGGCTGCCAGTGGCCATCTTTGTTTACATAGAATTATATAGCAAAAACTTGTAGCGAGTACTCGGCAGGTTTTCATGAAACTTCACAGGAATGCTGATCTAGCTATCAAAACCTATAAGGAGAGCTCTTGATAAAAAATAAGTTTGTAGCGACTGCTGC
>JAWPHD010022413.1:0-25168 GCA_037043455.1 Cyrtodaria siliqua | reverse complement strand
CAAATACTGAATATGTATGCGTAAGAACTGAATATATATGTGTAAGAACTGAATATATATGTGTAAGAACTGAATATATATCTGTAAGAACTGAATATATATGCGTAAGAACGGAATATATATGTGTAAGAACTGAATATATATGCGTAAGAACTGAATATATATGTGTAAGAACTGAATATATATGTGTAAGAACTGAATATATATGTATAAGAACTGAATATATATGTGTAAGAACTGAATATATATGTGTAAGAACTGAATATACATGCGTAAGAACTGAACATATATGCGTAAGAACTGAACGTATATGCGTAAGAACAGAATATATATGTGTAAGAACTGAATATATATGTGTAAGAACTGAATATATATGCGTAAGACCGGAATATATATGTGTAAGAACTGAATATATATGTGTAAGAACTGAATATATATGTATAAGAACTGAATATATATGCGTAAGAACTGAATATATATGTGTAAAAACTGAATATACATGCGTAAGAACTGAACATATATACGTAAGAACTGAATATACATGCGTAAGAACTGAACATATATGCGTAAGAACTGAATATATATGCGTAAGAACTGAATATATATGTGTAAGAACTGAATATATATGTGTAAGAACTGAATGTATATGCGTAAGAACGGAATATATATGTGTAAGAACTGAATATATATGTGTAAGAACTGAATATATATGCATAAGAACTGAATATATATGCGTAAGAACTGAATATATATGTGTAAGAACTGAATATATATGTGTAAAAACTGAATATATATGTGTAAGAACTGAATATATATGTGTAAGAACTGAATATATATGTGTAAGAACTGAATATATATGTGTAAGAACTGAATATATATGTGTAAGAACTGAATATACATGCGTAAGAACTGAACATATATGCGTAAGAACTGAATATATATGCGTCAGAACAGAATATATATGTGTAAGAACTGAATATATATACGTAAGAACTGAATATATATGTGTAAGAACTCAATATATATGTGTAAGAACTGAATGTATATGCGTAAGAACGGAATATATATGCGTAAGAACTGAATATATATGTGTAAGAACTGAATATATATGCATAAGAACTGAATATATATGCGTAAGAACTGAATATATATGTGTAAGAACTGAATATATATGTGTAAAAACTGAATATACATGCGTAAGAACTGAACATATATGCGTAAGAACTGAATATATATGCGTAATAACTGAATATTTATGTGTAAGAAGTGAATATATATGTGTAAGAACTGAATATATATGTGTAAGATATATGCGTAAGAACTGAAAATATATGCGTAAGAACGGAATATATATGTGTAAGAACTGAATATATATGTGTAAGAACGGAATATATATGCAAAAGAACTGAATATATATGCGTAAGAACTGAATATATATGCGTAAGAACTGAAAATATATGCGTAAGAACTGAATATATATGCGTAAGAACTGAATATATACGTGTAAGAACGGAATAAATATGCGTAAGAACGGAATATATATGTGTAAGACTGAATATATATGCGTAAGAACTGAATATATATGTGTAAGCTATATGCGTAAGAACTGAATATATATGTGTAAGAACTGAATATATATGTGTAAGAACTGAATATATATGCGTAATAACGGAATATATATGCGTAAAAACGAAATATATATGTGTAAGAACTGAATATATATGCGTAAGAACGGAATATATATGCGTAAGAACGAAAAATATATGTGTACGAACGGAATATATATGTCTAAGAACTGAATATGCATGCGTAAGAACTGAACATATATGCGTAAGAACTGAATATATATGCGTCAGAACAGAATATATATGTGTAAGAACTGAATATATATGCGTAAGAACTGAATATATATGTGTAAGAACTGAATATATATGTGTAAGAACTGAATGTATATGCGTAAGAACGGAATATATATGCGTAAAAACTGAATATATATGTGTAAGAACTGAATATATATGCATAAGAACTGAATATATATGCGTAAGAACTGAATATATATGTGTAAGAACTGAATATATATGTGTAAAAACTGAATATACATGCCGTAAGAACTGAATATATATGCGTAATAACTGAATATATATGTGTAAGAACTGAATATATATATGTAAGAACTGAATATATATGTGTAAGATATATGCGTAATAACTGAATATATATGTGTTAGAACTGAATATATATGTGTAAGAACTGAATATATATGTGTAAGAACTGAATATATATGCGTAAGAACGGAATATAAATGCGTAAGAACGGAATATATATGTGTAAGAACTGAATATATATGCGTAAGATATATGCGTAAGAACTGAATATATATGTGTAAGAACTGAATATATATTTGTAAGAACTGAATATATATGTGTAAGAACTGAATATATTTTCGTAAGAACGGAATATATATGTGTAAGAACTGAAAATATATGCGTAAGAACTGAATATATATGTGTAAGAACTGAATATAAATTCATAAAAACGGAATAAATATGCGTAAGAACGGAATATATGCGTAAGAACGGAATATATATGCGTAAGAACGGAATATATATGTGTAAGAACTGAATATATATGCGTAAGAACTGAATATATATGTGTAAGCTATATGCGTAAGAACTGAATATATATGTGTAAGAACTGAATATATATGTGTAAGAACTGAATACATATGTGTAAGAACTGAATATATATGTGTAAGAACTGAATATATATGTGTAAGAACTGAATATATATGCGTAGGAACTGAATATATATGCGTAAGAACTGAATATATATGTGTAAGAACTGAATATATATGTGTAAGAACTGAATATATTTTCGTAAGAACGGAATATATATGTGTAAGAACTGAATATATATTCGTAATCACGGAAATATGCGTAAGAACTGAATATATGCGTAAGAACGGAATATATATGCGTAAGAACGGAATATATATGTGTAAGAACTGAATATATATGCGTAAGAACTGAATATATATGTGTAAGAACTGAATATATATGTGTAAGAAACTAAATATATATGTGTAAGAACTGAATATATATGTGTAAGAACTGAATATATATGTGTAAGAACTGAATATATATGTGTAAGAACTGAATATATATGTGTAAGAACTGAATATATATTCGTAAGAACGGAATATATATGCGTAAGAACTGAATATATGCGTAAGAACGGAATATATATGTGCAAGAACTGAATATGTTTGCGTAAGAACTGAATATATATGTGTAAAAACTGAATATATATGTGTAAGAACTGAATATATATGTGTAAGAACTGAATATATATGTGTAAGAACTGAATATATATCTGTAAGAACTGAATATATATACGTAAGAACGGAATATATATGTGTAAGAACTGAATATATATGCGTAAGAACTGAATATATATGTGTAAGAACTGAATATATGTGTGTAAGAACTGCATATATATGTGTAAGAACTGAATATATATGTGTAAGAACTGAATATATATCCGTAATCACGGAATATATATGCGTAAGAACTGAATATATGCGTAAGAACGGAATATATATGCGTAAGAACGGAATATATAAGTGTAAGAACTGAATATATATGCGTAAGAACTGAATATATATGTGTAAGAACTGAATATATATGTGTAAGAACTAAAAATCTATGTGTAAGAACTGAATATATATGTGTAAGAACTGAATATATTTGTGTAAGAACTGATATATATGTGTAAGAACTGAATTTATATGTGTAAGAACTGAATATTTATGTGTAAGAACTGAATATATATTCATAAGAACGGAATATATATGCGTAAGAACTGAATATATGCGTAAGAACGGAATATATATGTCAAGAACTGAATATGTATGCGTAAGAACTGAATATATATGTGTAAGAACTGAATATATATGTGTAAGAACTGAATATATATCTGTAAGAACTGAATATATATCTGTAAGAACGGAATATATATGCGTAAGAACGGAATATATATGTGTAAGAACTGAATATATATGCGTAAGAACTCAATATATATGTGTAAGATATATGCGTAAGAACTGAATATATATGTGTAAGAACTGAACATATATATGTAAGAACTGAATATATATGTGTAAGAACTGAATATATATGTGTAAGAACTAAAAATCTATGTGTAAGAACTGAATATATATGTGTAAGAACTGAATATATTTGTGTAAGAACTGAATATATATGTGTAAGAACTGAATTATATGTGTAAGAACTGAATATTTATGTGTAAGAACTGAATATATATTCGTAAGAACGGAATATATATGCGTAAGAACTGAATATATGGGTAAGAACGGAATATATATGTCAAGAACTGAATATGTATGCGTAAGAACTGAATATATATGTGTAAGAACTGAATATATATGTGTAAGAACTGAATATATATCTGTAAGAACTGAATATATATCTGTAAGAACGAATATATATGCGTAAGAACGGAATATATATGTGTAAGAACTGAATATATATGCGTAAGAACTGAATATATATGTGTAAGAACTGAATATATATGTGTAAGAACTGAATATATATGTGTAAGAACTGAATATATATTCGTAAGAACGAATATATATGCGTAAGAACTGAATATATGCGTAAGAACGGAATATATATGTGCAAGAACTGAATATGTATGCTTAAGAACTGAATATATATGTATAAGAATTGAATATATATGTGTAAGAACTGAATGTATATGCGTAAGAACGGAATATATATGCGTAAGAACTGAATATATATGTGTAAGAACTGAATATATATGCGTAAGAATGGAATATATATGCGTAAGAACTGAATATATATGTGTAAGAACTGAATATATATGCATAAGAACTGAATATATATGCGTAAGAACTGAATATATATGTGTAAGAACTAAATATATATGTGTAAAAACGGAATATACATGCGTAAAAACTGAACATATATGCGTAAGAACTGAATATATATGCGTAAGAACTGAATATATATGCGTAAGAACGGAATATTTATGTGTAAGAACTGAATATATATGCGTAAGAACTGATTCTATATGTGTAAGCTATATGCGTAAGAACTGAATATATATGTGTAAGAACTGAATATATATGTGTAAGAACTGAATATATATGCGTAAGAACGGAATATATATGCGTAAGGACGGAAAATATATGTGTAAGAAATGAATATATATTCGTAAGAACGGAATATATATGCATAAGTACTGAATATATATGCGTAAGAACGGAATATATATGCGTAAGAACGGAATATATATGTGTAAGAACTGAATATATATGCGTAAGAACTGAATATATATGTGTAAGAACTGAATAGATATGCGTAAGAACTGAATATACATGTGTAAGAACGGAATATATATGTGTAAGAACTGAACTGAATATATATAAGTAAGAACTGAATATATATGTGTAAGAACTGAATATATATGTGTAAGAACTGAATATACATGCGTAAGAACTGAACATATATGCGTAAGAACTAAGAACTGAATATATATGCGTAAGAACTGAATATATATGCGAAAGTACTGAATATATATGCGTAAGAACTGAATATATATGTGTAAGAACTGAATATATATGTGTAAGAACAGAATATATATGTGTAAGAACTGAATATATATGTGTAAGAACTGAATATATATCTGTAAGAACTGAATATATATGTGTATGAACTGAATATACATGCGTAAGAACTGAACATATATGCGTAAGAACTTAATATATATTCGAAAGAACGGAATATATATGCGAAAGAACTGAATATATATGCATAAGAACGGAATATACATGCGTAAGAACGGAATATATATGCGTAAGAACTGAATATATGCGTCAGAACTGAATATATATTCGTAATCACGGAACATATATGTGTAAGAACTGAATATATGCGTAAGAACGGAATATATATGCGTAAGAACGGAATATATATGTGTAAGAACTGAATATATATGCGTAAGAACTGAATATATATGTGTAAGAACTGAATATATATGTGTAAGAACTAAATATATGTGTGTAAGAACTGAATATATATGTGTAAGAACTGAATATATATGTGTAAGAACTGAATATATATGTGTAAGAACTGAATATATATGTGTAAGAACTGAATATATATTCGTAAGAACGGAATATATATGCGTAAGAACTGAATATATGCGTAAGATCGGAATATATATGTGCAAGAACTGAATATGTTTGCGTAAGAACTGAATATATATGTGTAAAAACTGAATATATATGTGTAAGAACTAAATATATATGTGTAAGAACTGAATATATATGTGTAAGAACTGAATATATATCTGAAAGAACTGAATATATATGCGTAAGAACGGAAATATATATGTGTAAGAACTGAATTATATATGCGTAAGAACTGAATATATATGTGTAAGAACTGAATATATATGTGTAAGAACTGCATATATATGTGTAAGAACTGAATTATATGTGTAAGAACTGAATATATATTCGTAATCATGGAATATATATGCGTAAGAACTGAATATATGCGTAAGAACGGAATATATATGCGTAAGAACGGAATATATAAGTGTAAGAACTGAATATATATGCGTAAGAACTGAATATATATGTGTAAGAACTGAATATATATGTGTAAGAACTAAACATCTATGTGTAAGAACTGAATATATATGTGTAAGAACTGAATATATTTGTGTAAGAACTGAATATATATGTGTAAGAACTGAATTTATATGTGTAAGAACTGAATATTTATGTGTAAGAACTGAATATATATTCGTAAGAACGGAATATATATGCGTAAGAACTGAATATATGCGTAAGAACGGAATATATATGTCAAGAACTGAATATGTATGCGTAAGAACTGAATATATATGTGTAAGAACTGAATATATATGTGTAAGAACTGAATATATATCTGTAAGAACTGAATATATATGCGTAAGAACGGAATATATATGTGTAAGAACTGAATATATATGCGTAAGAACTGAATATATATGTGTAAGAACTGAATATATATGTGTAAGAACTGAATATATATGTGTAAGAACTGAATATATATTCGTAAGAACGGAATATATATGCGTAAGAACTGAATATATGCGTAAGAACGGAATATATATGTGCAAGAACTGAATATGTATGCGTAAGAACTGAATATATATGTATAAGAACTGAATATATATGTGTAAGAACTGAATGTATATGCGTAAGAACGGAATATATATGCGTAAGAACTGAATATATATGTGTAAGAACTGAATATATATGCGTAAGAATGGAATATATATGCGTAAGAACTGAATATATATGTGTAAGAACTGAATATATATATGTGTAAGAACTGAACTGAATATATATAAGTAAGAACTGAATATATATGTGTAAGAACTGAATATATATGTGTAAGAACTGAATATACATGCGTAAGAACTGAACATATATGCGTAAGAACTGAATATATATGCGTAAGAACTGAATATATATGCGAAAGTACTGAATATATATGCGTAAGAACTGAATATATATGTGTAAGAACTGAATATATATGTGTAAGAACTGAATATATATGTGTAAGAACTGAATATATATGTGTAAGAACTGAATATATATCTGTAAGAACTGAATATATATGTGTAAGAACTGAATATACATGCGTAAGAACTGAACATATATGCGTAAGAACTTAATATATATTCGAAAGAACGGAATATATATGCGAAAGAACTGAATATATATGCATAAGAACGGAATATATATGCGTAAGAACGGAATATATATGCGTAAGAACAGAATATATGCGTAAGAACGGAATATATATGCGTACGAACGGAATATATATGTGTAAGAACTGAATATATATGTGTAAGAACTGAATTTATATGTGTAAGAACTGAATATTTATGTGTAAGAACTGAATATATATTCGTAAGAACGGAATATATATGCGTAAGAACTGAATATATGCGTAAGAACGGAATATATATGTCAAGAACTGAATATGTATGCGTAAGAACTGAATATATATGTGTAAGAACTGAATATATATGTGTAAGAACTGAATATATATCTGTAAGAACTGAATATATATGCGTAAGAACGGAATATATATGTGTAAGAACTGAATATATATGCGTAAGAACTGAATATATATGTGTAAGAACTGAATATATATGTGTAAGAACTGAATATATATGTGTAAGAACTGAATATATATTCGTAAGAACGGAATATATATGCGTAAGAACTGAATATATGCATAAGAACGGAATATATATGTGCAAGAACTGAATATGTATGCGTAAGAACTGAATATATATGTATAAGAACTGAATATATATGTGTAAGAACTGAATGTATATGCGTAAGAACGGAATATATATGCGTAAGAACTGAATATATATGTGTAAAAACTGAATATACATGCGTAAAAACTGAACATATATGAGTAAGAACTGAATATATATGCGTAAGAACTGAATATATATGTGTAAGAACGGAATATATATGCGTAAGAACTGAATATATATGCGTAAGAACGGAATATATATGCGTAAGGACGGAAAATATATGTGTAAGAACGGAATATATATTCGTAAGAACGGAATATATATGCATAAGAACTGAATATATATGCGTAAGAACGGAATATATATGTGTAAGAACTGAATATATATGCGTAAGAACTGAATATATATGTGTAAGAACTGAATAGAAATGTGTAAGAACTGAATATATATGTGTAAGAACGGAATATATATGTGTAAGAACTGAACTGAATATATATAAGTAAGAACTGAATATATGCGTAAGAACGGAATATATATGCGTAAGAACGGAATATATAAGTGTAAGAACTGAATATATATGCGTAAGAACTGAATATATATGTGTAAGAACTGAATATATATGTGTAAGAACTGAATATATATGTGTAATAAGAACTGAATATATATGTGTAAGAACTGAATATACATGCGTAAGAACTGAACATATATGCGTAAGAACTGAATATATATGCGTAAGAACTGAATATATATGCGAAAGTACTGAATATATATGCGTAAGAACTGAATATATATGTGTAAGAACTGAATATATATGTGTAAGAACTGAATATATATGTGTAAGAACTGAATATATATGTGTAAGAACTGAAATATATATCTGTAAGAACTGAACTATATATGTGTAAGAACTGAAATATACATGCGTAAGAACTGAACATATATGCGTAAGAACTTAATATATATTCGAAAGAACGGAATATATATGTGTAAGAACTGAATATATATGTGTAAGAACTGAATATATATGTGTAAGAACTGAATATATATGTGTAAGAACTGAATATATATGTGTAAGAACTGAATCATATATTCGTAAGAACGGAATATATATGCGTAAGAACTGAATATATGCGTAAGAACGGAATATATATGTGCAAGAACTGAATATGTTTGCGTAAGAACTGAATATATATGTGTAAAAACTGAATATATATGTGTAAGAACTAAATATATATGTGTATAGAACTGAATATATATGTGTAAGAACTGAATATATATCTGAAAGAACTGAATATATATGCGTAAGAACGGAATATATATGTGTAAGAACTGAATATATATGCGTAAGAACTGAATATATATGTGTAAGAACTGAATATATATGTGTAAGAACTGCATATATATGTGTAAGAACTGAATTATATGTGTAAGAACTGAATATATATTCGTAATCACGGAATATATATGCGTAAGAACTGAATATATGCGTAAGAACGGAATATATATGCGTAAGAACGGAATATATAAGTGTAAGAACTGAATATATATGCGTAAGAACTGAATATATATGTGTAATTTATATGTGTAAGAACTGAATATTTATGTGTAAGAACTGAATATATATTCGTAAGAACGGAATATATATGCGTAAGAACTGAATATATGCGTAAGAACGGAATATATATGTGTAAGAACTGAATATATATGTGTAAGAACTGAATATATATGTGTAAGAACTGAATATATATGTGTAAGAACTGAATATATATGCGTAAGAACGGAATATATATGCGTAAGGACGGAAAATATATGTGTAAGAACGGAATATATATTCGTAAGAACGGAATATATATGCATAAGAACTGAATATATATGCGTAAGAACGGAATATATATGTGTAAGAACTGAATATATATGCGTAAGAACTGAATATATATGTGTAAGAACTGAATAGATATGTGTAAGAACTGAATATATATGTGTAAGAACGGAATATATATGTGTAAGAACTGAACTGAATATATATAAGTAAGAACTGAATATATATGTGTAAGAACTGAATATATATGTGTAAGAACTGAATATACATGCGTAAGAACTGAACATATATGCGTAAGAACTGAATATATATGCGTAAGAACTGAATATATATGCGAAAGTACTGAATATATATGCGTAAGAACTGAATATATATGTGTAAGAACTGAATATATATGTGTAAGAACTGAATATATATGTGTAAGAACTGAATATATATGTGTAAGAACTGAATATATATCTGTAAGAACTGAATATATATGTGTAAGAACTGAATATACATGCGTAAGAACTGAACATATATGCGTAAGAACTTAATATATATTCGAAAGAACGGAATATATATGTGTAAGAACTGAATATATATGTGTAAGAACTGAATATATATGTGTAAGAACTGAATATATATTCGTAAGAACGGAATATATATGCGTAAGAACTGAATATATGCGTAAGAACGGAATATATATGTCAAGAACTGAATATGTATGCGTAAGAACTGAATATATATGTGAAAGAACTGAATATATATGTGTAAGAACTGAATATATATCTGTAAGAACTGAATATATATGCGTAAGAACGGAATATATATGTGTAAGAACTGAATATATATGCGTAAGAACTGAATATATATGTGTAAGAACTGAATATATATGTGTAAGAACTGAATATATATGTGTAAGAACTGAATATATATTCGTAAGAACGGAAAATATATGCGTAAGAACTGAATATATGCGTAAGAACGGAATATATATGTGCAAGAACTGAATATGTATGCGTAAGAACTGAATATATATGTATAAGAACTGAATATATATGTGTAAGAACTGAATGTATATGCGTAAGAACGGAATATATATGCGTAAGAACTGAATATATATGTGTAAGAACTGAATATATATGCGTAAGAATGGAATATATATGCGTAAGAACTGAATATATATGTGTAAGAACTGAATATATATGTGTAAGAACTGAACTGAATATATATAAGTAAGAACTGAATATATATGTGTAAGAACTGAATATATATGTGTAAGAACTGAATATACATGCGTAAGAACTGAACATATATGCGTAAGAACTGAATATATATGCGTAAGAACTGAATATATATGCGAAAGTACTGAATATATATGCGTAAGAACTGAATATATATGTGTAAGAACTGAATATATATGTGTAAGAACTGAATATATATGTGTAAGAACTGAATATATATGTGTAAGAACTGAATATATATCTGTAAGAACTGAATATATATGTGTAAGAACTGAATATACATGCGTAAGAACTGAACATATATGCGTAAGAACTTAATATATATTCGAAAGAACGGAATATATATGCGAAAGAACTGAATATATATGCATAAGAACGGAATATATATGCGTAAGAACGGAATATATATGCGTAAGAACTGAATATATGCGTAAGAACGGAATATATATGCGTAAGAACGGAATATATATGTGTAAGAACTGAATATATATGTGTAAGAACTGAATTTATATGTGTAAGAACTGAATATTTATGTGTAAGAACTGAATATATATTCGTAAGAACGGAATATATATGCGTAAGAACTGAATATATGCGTAAGAACGGAATATATATGTCAAGAACTGAATATGTATGCGTAAGAACTGAATATATATGTGTAAGAACTGAATATATATTTGTAAGAACTGAATATATATCTGTAAGAACTGAATATATATGCGTAAGAACGGAATATATATGTGTAAGAACTGAATATATATGCGTAAGAACTGAATATATATGTGTAAGAACTGAATATATATGTGTAAGAACTGAATATATATGTGTAAGAACTGAATATATATTCGTAAGAACGGAATATATATGCGTAAGAACTGAATATATGCATAAGAACGGAATATATATGTGCAAGAACTGAATATGTATGCGTAAGAACTGAATATATATGTATAAGAACTGAATATATATGTGTAAGAACTGAATGTATATGCGTAAGAACGGAATATATATGCGTAAGAACTGAATATATATGTGTAAGAACTGAATATATATGCGTAAGAATGGAATATATATGCGTAAGAACTGAATATATATGTGTAAGAACTGAATATATATGCATAAGAACTGAATATATATGCGTAAGAACTGAATATATATGTGTAAGAACTGAATATATATGTGTAAAAACTGAATATACATGCGTAAAAACTGAACATATATGAGTAAGAACTGAATATATATGCGTAAGAACTGAATATATATGTGTAAGAACGGAATATATATGCGTAAGAACGGAATATATATGTGTAAGAACTGAATATATATGCTTAAGAACTGATTATATATGTGTGATCTATATGCGTAAGAACTGAATATATATGTGTAAGAACTGAATATATATGTGTAAGAACTGAATATATATGCGTAAGAACGGAATATATATGCGTAAGGACGGAAAATATATGTGTAAGAACGGAATATATATTCGTAAGAACGGAATATATATGCATAAGAACGGAATATATATGCGTAAGAACGGAATATATATGTGTAAGAACTGAATATATATGCGTAAGAACTGAATATATATGTGTAAGAACTGAATATATATGTGTAAGAACTGAATATATATTCGTAAGAACGGAATATATATGCGTAAGAACTGAATATATGCGTAAGATCGGAATATATATGTGCAAGAACTGAATATGTATGCGTAAGAACTGAATATATATGTATAAGAACTGAATATATATGTGTAAGAACTGAATGTATATGCGTAAGAACGGAATATATATGCGTAAGAACTGAATATATATGTGTAAGAACTGAATATATATGCGTAAGAATGGAATATATATGCGTAAGAACTGAATATATATGTGTAAGAACTGAATATATATGTGTAAGAACTGAACTGAATATATATAAGTAAGAACTGAATATATATGTGTAAGAACTGAATATATATGTGTAAGAACTGAATATACATGCGTAAGAACTGAACATATATGCGTAAGAACTGAATATATATGCGTAAGAACTGAATATATATGCGAAAGTACTGAATATATATGCGTAAGAACTGAACATATATGCGTAAGAACTGAATATATATGCGTAAGAACTGAATATATATGCGAAAGTACTGAATATATATGCGTAAGAACTGAATATATATGTGTAAGAACTGAATATATATGTGTAAGAACTGAATATATATGTGTAAGAACTGAATATATATGTGTAAGAACTGAATATATATCTGTAAGAACTGAATATATATGTGTAAGAACTGAATATACATGCGTAAGAACTGAACATATATGCGTAAGAACTTAATATATATTCGAAAGAACGGAATATATATGTGTAAGAACTGAATATATATGTGTAAGAACTGAATATATATGTGTAAGAACTGAATATATATGTGTAAGAACTGAATATATATCTGTAAGAACTGAATATATATGTGTAAGAACTGAATATACATGCGTAAGAACTGAACATATATGCGTAAGAACTTAATATATATTCGAAAGAACGGAATATATATGCGAAAGAACTGAATATATATGCATAAGAACGGAATATATATGCGTAAGAACGGAATATATATGCGTAAGAACTGAATATATGCGTAAGAACGGAATATATATGCGTAAGAACGGAATATATATGTGTAAGAACTGAATATATATGTGTAAGAACTGAATTTATATGTGTAAGAACTGAATATTTATGTGTAAGAACTGAATATATATTCGTAAGAACGGAATATATATGCGTAAGAACTGAATATATGCGTAAGAACGGAATATATATGTCAAGAACTGAATATGTATGCGTAAGAACTGAATATATATGTGTAAGAAGTGAATATATATTTGTAAGAACTGAATATATATCTGTAAGAACTGAATATATATGCGTAAGAACGGAATATATATGTGTAAGAACTGAATATATATGCGTAAGAACTGAATATATATGTGTAAGAACTGAATATATATGTGTAAGAACTGAATATATATGTGTAAGAACTGAATATATATTCGTAAGAACGGAATATATATGCGTAAGAACTGAATATATGCATAAGAACGGAATATATATGTGCAAGAACTGAATATGTATGCGTAAGAACTGAATATATATGTATAAGAACTGAATATATATGTGTAAGAACTGAATGTATATGCGTAAGAACGGAATATATATGCGTAAGAACTGAATATATATGTGTAAGAACTGAATATATATGCGTAAGAATGGAATATATATGCGTAAGAACTGAATATATATGTGTAAGAACTGAATATATATGCATAAGAACTGAATATATATGCGTAAGAACTGAATATATATGTGTAAGAACTGAATATATATGTGTAAAAACTGAATATACATGCGTAAAAACTGAACATATATGAGTAAGAACTGAATATATATGCGTAAGAACTGAATATATATGTGTAAGAACGGAATATATATGCGTAAGAACGGAATATATATGTGTAAGAACTGAATATATATGCTTAAGAACTGATTATATATGTGTGATCTATATGCGTAAGAACTGAATATATATGTGTAAGAACTGAATATATATGTGTAAGAACTGAATATATATGCGTAAGAACGGAATATATATGCGTAAGGACGGAAAATATATGTGTAAGAACGGAATATATATTCGTAAGAACGGAATATATATGCATAAGAACGGAATATATATGCGTAAGAACGGAATATATATGTGTAAGAACTGAATATATATGCGTAAGAACTGAATATATATGTGTAAGAACTGAATAGATATGTGTAAGAACTGAATATATATGTGTAAGAACGGAATATATATGTGTAAGAACTGAACTGAATATATATAAGTAAGAACTGAATATATATGTGTAAGAACTGAATATATATGCGAAAGTACTGAATATATATGCGTAAGAACTGAATATATATGTGTAAGAACTGAATATATATGTGTAAGAACTGAATATATATGTGTAAGAACTGAATATATATGTGTAAGAACTGAATATATATCTGTAAGAACTGAATATATATGTGTAAGAACTGAATATACATGCGTAAGAACTGAACATATATGCGTAAGAACTTAATATATATTCGAAAGAACGGAATATATATGCGAAAGAACTGAATATATATGCATAAGAACGGAATATATATGCGTAAGAACGGAATATATATGCGTAAGAACTGAATATATGCGTAAGAACGGAATATATATGCGTAAGAACGGAATATATATGTGTAAGAACTGAATATATATGTGTAAGAACTGAATTTATATGTGTAAGAACTGAATATTTATGTGTAAGAACTGAATATATATTCGTAAGAACGGAATATATATGCGTAAGAACTGAATATATGCGTAAGAACGGAATATATATGTCAAGAACTGAATATGTATGCGTAAGAACTGAATATATATGTGTAAGAACTGAATATATATTTGTAAGAACTGAATATATATCTGTAAGAACTGAATATATATGCGTAAGAACGGAATATATATGTGTAAGAACTGAATATATATGCGTAAGAACTGAATATATATGTGTAAGAACTGAATATATATGTGTAAGAACTGAATATATATGTGTAAGAACTGAATATATATTCGTAAGAACGGAATATATATGCGTAAGAACTGAATATATGCATAAGAACGGAATATATATGTGCAAGAACTGAATATGTATGCGTAAGAACTGAATATATATGTATAAGAACTGAATATATATGTGTAAGAACTGAATGTATATGCGTAAGAACGGAATATATATGCGTAAGAACTGAATATATATGTGTAAGAACTGAATATATATGCGTAAGAATGGAATATATATGCGTAAGAACTGAATATATATGTGTAAGAACTGAATATATATGCATAAGAACTGAATATATATGCGTAAGAACTGAATATATATGTGTAAGAACTGAATATATATGTGTAAAAACTGAATATACATGCGTAAAAACTGAACATATATGAGTAAGAACTGAATATATATGCGTAAGAACTGAATATATATGTGTAAGAACGGAATATATATGCGTAAGAACGGAATATATATGTGTAAGAACTGAATATATATGCTTAAGAACTGATTATATATGTGTGATCTATATGCGTAAGAACTGAATATATATGTGTAAGAACTGAATATATATGTGTAAGAACTGAATATATATGCGTAAGAACGGAATATATATGCGTAAGGACGGAAAATATATGTGTAAGAACGGAATATATATTCGTAAGAACGGAATATATATGCATAAGAACGGAATATATATGCGTAAGAACGGAATATATATGTGTAAGAACTGAATATATATGCGTAAGAACTGAATATATATGTGTAAGAACTGAATATATATGTGTAAGAACTGAATATATATTCGTAAGAACGGAATATATATGCGTAAGAACTGAATATATGCGTAAGAACGGAATATATATGTGCAAGAACTGAATATGTATGCGTAAGAACTGAATATATATGTATAAGAACTGAATATATATGTGTAAGAACTGAATGTATATGCGTAAGAACGGAATATATATGCGTAAGAACTGAATATATATGTGTAAGAACTGAATATATATGCGTAAGAATGGAATATATATGCGTAAGAACTGAATATATATGTGTAAGAACTGAATATATATGTGTAAGAACTGAACTGAATATATATAAGTAAGAACTGAATATATATGTGTAAGAACTGAATATATATGTGTAAGAACTGAATATACATGCGTAAGAACTGAACATATATGCGTAAGAACTGAATATATATGCGTAAGAACTGAATATATATGCGAAAGTACTGAATATATATGCGTAAGAACTGAATATATATGTGTAAGAACTGAATATATATGTGTAAGAACTGAATATATATGTGTAAGAACTGAATATATATGTGTAAGAACTGAATATATATCTGTAAGAACTGAATATATATGTGTAAGAACTGAATATACATGCGTAAGAACTGAACATATATGCGTAAGAACTTAATATATATTCGAAAGAACGGAATATATATGCGAAAGAACTGAATATATATGCATAAGAACGGAATATATATGCGTAAGAACGGAATATATATGCGTAAGAACTGAATATATGCGTAAGAACGGAATATATATGCGTAAGAACGGAATATATATGTGTAAGAACTGAATATATATGTGTAAGAACTGAATTTATATGTGTAAGAACTGAATATTTATGTGTAAGAACTGAATATATATTCGTAAGAACGGAATATATATGCGTAAGAACTGAATATATGCGTAAGAACGGAATATATATGTCAAGAACTGAATATGTATGCGTAAGAACTGAATATATATGTGTAAGAAGTGAATATATATTTGTAAGAACTGAATATATATCTGTAAGAACTGAATATATATGCGTAAGAACGGAATATATATGTGTAAGAACTGAATATATATGCGTAAGAACTGAATATATATGTGTAAGAACTGAATATATATGTGTAAGAACTGAATATATATGTGTAAGAACTGAATATATATTCGTAAGAACGGAATATATATGCGTAAGAACTGAATATATGCATAAGAACGGAATATATATGTGCAAGAACTGAATATGTATGCGTAAGAACTGAATATATATGTATAAGAACTGAATATATATGTGTAAGAACTGAATGTATATGCGTAAGAACGGAATATATATGCGTAAGAACTGAATATATATGTGTAAGAACTGAATATATATGCGTAAGAATGGAATATATATGCGTAAGAACTGAATATATATGTGTAAGAACTGAATATATATGCATAAGAACTGAATATATATGCGTAAGAACTGAATATATATGTGTAAGAACTGAATATATATGTGTAAAAACTGAATATACATGCGTAAAAACTGAACATATATGAGTAAGAACTGAATATATATGCGTAAGAACTGAATATATATGTGTAAGAACGGAATATATATGCGTAAGAACGGAATATATATGTGTAAGAACTGAATATATATGCTTAAGAACTGATTATATATGTGTGATCTATATGCGTAAGAACTGAATATATATGTGTAAGAACTGAATATATATGTGTAAGAACTGAATATATATGCGTAAGAACGGAATATATATGCGTAAGGACGGAAAATATATGTGTAAGAACGGAATATATATTCGTAAGAACGGAATATATATGCATAAGAACGGAATATATATGCGTAAGAACGGAATATATATGTGTAAGAACTGAATATATATGCGTAAGAACTGAATATATATGTGTAAGAACTGAATAGATATGTGTAAGAACTGAATATATATGTGTAAGAACGGAATATATATGTGTAAGAACTGAACTGAATATATATAAGTAAGAACTGAATATATATGTGTAAGAACTGAATATATATGTGTAAGAACTGAATATACATGCGTAAGAACTGAACATATATGCGTAAGAACTGAATATATATGCGTAAGAACTGAATATATATGCGAAAGTACTGAATATATATGCGTAAGAACTGAATATATATGTGTAAGAACTAAATATATATGTGTAAGAACTGAATATATATGTGTAAGAACTGAATATATATGTGTAAGAACTGAATATATATCTGTAAGAACTGAATATATATGTGTAAGAACTGAATATACATGCGTAAGAACTGAACATATATGCGTAAGAACTTAATATATATTCGAAAGAACGGAATATATATGCGAAAGAACTGAATATATATGCATAAGAACGGAATATATATGCGTAAGAACGGAATATATATGCGTAAGAACTGAATATATGCGTAAGAACGGAATATATATGCGTAAGAACGGAATATATATGTGTAAGAACTGAATATATATGCGTAAGAACGGAATATATATGTGTAAGAACTGAATATATATGCGTAAGAACTGAATATATATGTGTAAGAACTGAATATATATGCGTAGGAACTAAATATATATGCGTAAGAACTGAATATATATTTGTAAGAACTGAATATATATGTGTAAGAACTGAATATATTTTCGTAAGAACTGAATATATATGTGTAAGAACTGAATATATATTCGTAATCACGGAATATATATGCGTAAGAACTGAATATATGCGTAAGAACGGAATATATATGCGTAAGAACGGAATATATATGTGTAAGAACTGAATATATATGCGTAAGTACTGAATATATATGCGTAAGAACTGAAAATATATGCGTAAGAACTGAATATATATGTGTAAGAACTGAATATATATTCATAAAAAAGGACATAAATATGCGTAAGAACGGAATATATATGCGTAATAACGGAATATATATGCGTAAGAACGGAATATATATGTGTAAGAACTGAATATATATGCGTAAGAACTGAATATATATGTGTAAGCTATATGCGTAAGAACTGAATATATATGTGTAAGCTATATGCGTAAGAACTGAATATATATGTGTAAGAACTGAATATATATGTGTAAGAACTGAATATATATGTATAAGAACTGAATATATATGTGTAAGTACTGAAAATATATGTGTAAGAACTGAATATATATGCGTAGGAACTGAATATATATGCGCAAGAACTGAATATATATGTGTAAGAACTGAATATATATGTTTAAGAACTGAATATATTTTCGTAAGAACGGAATATATATGTGTAAGAACTGAATATATATTCGTAATCACGGAACATATATGCGTAAGAACTGTATATATGCGTAAGAACGGATTATATATGCGTTAGAACGGAATATATATGTGTAAGAACTGAATATATATGCGTAAGAACTGAATATATATGTGTAAGAACTGAATATATATGTGTAAGAACTAAATATATATGTGTAAGAACTGAATATATATGTGTAAGAACTGAATATATATGTGTAAGAACTGAATATATATGTGTAAGAACTGAATATATATGTGTAAGAACTGAATATATATTCGTAAGAACGGAATATATATGCGTAAGAACTGAATATATGCGTAAGAACGGAATATATATGTGCAAGAACTGAATATGTTTGCGTAAAAACTGAATATATATGTGTAAGAACTGAATATATATGTGTAAGAACTGAATATATATGTGTAAGAACTGAATATATATGTGTAAGAACTGAATATATATGTGTAAGAACTGAATATATATGTGTAAGGACTGAATATATATGTGTAAGAACTGAATATACATGCGTAAGAACTGAACATATATGCGTAAGAACTGAATATATATGCGTCAGAACAGAATATATATGTGTAAGAACTGAATATATATGCATAAGAACTGAATATATATGCGTAAGAACTGAATATATATGTGTAAGAACTGAATATATATGTGTAAAAACTGAATATACATGCGTAAGAACTGAACATATATGAGTATGAACTGAATATATATGCGTAATAACTGAATATATATGCGTAAGAACTGAATATATATGTGTAAGAACTGAATATATATGCGTAAGAACGGAATATATATGCGTAAGAACTGAATATATATGTGTAAGAACTGAATATATATGCATAAGAACTGAATATATATGCGTAAGAACTGAATATATATGTGTAAGAACTGAATATATATGTGTAAAAACTGAATATACAAGCGTAAGAACTGAACATATATGCGTAAGAACTGAATATATATGCGTAAGAACTGAATATATATGTGTAAGAACGGAATATATATGCGTAAGAACGGAATATATATGTGTAAGAACTGAATATATATGCGTAAGAACTGAATATATATGTGTAAGCTATATGCGTAAGAACTGAATATATATGTGTAAGAACTGAATATATATGTGTAAGAACTGAATATATATGTGTAAGAACTGAATATATATGTGTAAGAACTGAATATATATGCGTAAGAACGGAATATATATGCGTAAGAACTGAATATATATGTGTAAGAACTGAATATATATGCGTAAGAACTGAATATATATGTGTAAGCTATATGCGTAAGAACTGAATATATATGTGTAAGAACTGAATATATATGTGTAAGAACTGAATATATATGCGTAAGAACGGAATATATATGCGTAAGAACTGAATATATATGTGTAAGAACTGAATAGATATGTGTAAGAACTGAATATATATGTGTAAGAACGGAATATATATGTGTAAGAACTGAACTGAATATATATGTGTAAGAACTGAATATATATGTGTAAGAACTGAATATATATGTGTAATAACTGAATATACATGCGTAAGAACTGAACATATATGCGTAAGAACTGAATATATATGAGTAAGAACTGAATATATATGCGAAAGTACTGAATATATATGCGTAAGAACTGAATATATATGTGTAAGAACTGAATATATATGTGTAAGAACTGAATATATATATGTAAGAACTGAATATATATGTGTAAGAACTGAATATATATGTGTAAGAACTGAATATACATGCATAAGAACTGAACATATATGCGTAAGAACTGAATGTATATGCGTAAGAACAGAATATATATGTGTTGTAAGAACTGAATATATATGCGTAAGAACTGAATATATATGTGTAAGAACTGAATATATATGTGTAAGAACTGAATATATATGCGTAAGAACGGAATATATATGCGTAAGAACGGAATATATATGTGTAAGAAACTGAATATATATGCATAAGAACTGAATATATATGCGTAAGAACTGAATATATATGTGTAAGAAACTGAATATATATGCGTAAGAACTGAACATATATGCGTAAGAACTGAATATATATGCGTAAGAACTGAATATATATGTTTAAGAACTGAATATATATGTGTAAGAACTGAATATATATGCGTAAGAACGGAATATATATGTGTAAGAACTGAATATATATGTGTAAAAAACTGAATATACATGCGTAAGAACTGAACATATATGCGTAAGAACTGAATATACATGCGTAAGAACTGAACATATATGCGTAAGAACTGAATATATATGCGTCAGAACAGAATATATATGTGTAAGAACTGAATATATATGCGTAAGAACTGAATATATATGTGTAAGAAACTGAATATATATGTGTAAGAACTGAATGTATATGCGTAAGAACGGAATATATATGCGTAAGAACTGAATATATATGTGTAAGAACTGAATATATATGCATAAGAACTGAATATATATGCGTAAGAACTGAATATATATGTGTAAGAACTGAATATATATGTGTAAGAACTGAATATATATGTGTAAGAACTGAATATATATGTGTAAGAACTGAATATATATGTGTAAGAACTGAATATATATGTGTAAGAACTGAATATATATGTGTAAGAACTGAATATACATGCGTAAGAACTGAACATATATGCGTAAGAACTGAATATATATGCGTCAGAACAGAATATATATGTGTAAGAACTGAATATATATACGTAAGAACTGAATATATATGTGTAAGAACTGAATATATATGTTTAAGAACTGAATGTATATGCGTAAGAACGGAATATATATGCGTAAGAACTGAATATATATGTGTAAGAAACTGAATATATATGCATAAGAACTGAATATATATGCGTAAGAACTGAATATATATGTGTAAGAACTGAATATATATGTGTAAAAACTGAATATACATGCGTAAGAACTGAACATATATGCGTAAAAACTGAATATATATGCGTAATAACTGAATATATATGTGTAAGAACTGAATATATATGTGTAAGAACTGAATATATATGTGTAAGATATATGCGTAATAACTGAATATATATGTGTAAGAACTGAATATATATGTGTTAGAACTGAATATATATGTGTAAGAACTGAATATAAATGTGTAAGAACGGAATATATATGCAAAAGAACTGTATATATATGCGTAAGAACTGAATATATATGCGTAAGAACTGAAAATATATGCGTAAGAACGGAATATATATGTGTAAGAACTGAATAATATATGTGTAAGAACTGAATATATATTCATAAAAACGGAATAAATATGCGTAAGAACGGAATATATATGCGTAAGAACGGAATATATACGCGTAAGAACGGAATATATATGTGTAAGAACTGAATATATGTGCGTAAGAACATGTGTAAGTTATATGTGTAAGAACTGAATATATATGTGTAAGAACTGAATATATATGTGTAAGAACTGAATATATATGTGTAAGAACTGAAAATATATGTGTAAGAACTGAATATATATGCGTAGGAACTGAATATATATGCGTAAGAACTGAATATATATGTGTAAGAACTGAATATATATGTGTAAGAACTGAATATATTTTCGTAAGAACGGAATATATATGTGTAAGAACTGAATATATATTCGTAATCACGGAACATATATGCGTAAGAACTGAATATATGCGTAAGAACGGAATATATATGCGTAAGAACGGAATATATATGTGTAAGAACTGAATATATATGCGTAAGAACTGAATATATATGTGTAAGAACTGAATATATATGTGTAAGAACTAAATATATATGTGTAAGAACTGAATATATATGTGTAAGAACTGAATATATATGTGTAAGAACTGAATATATATGTGTAAGAACTGAATATATATGTGTAAGAACTGAATATATATTCGTAAGAACGGAATATATATGCGTAAGAACTGAATATATGCGTAAGAACGGAATATATATGTGCAAGAACTGAATATGTTTGCGTAAAAACTGAATATATATGTGTAAGAACTGAATATATATTTGTAAGAACTGAATATATATGTGTAAGAACTAAATATATATGTGTAAGAACTGAATATATATGTGTAAGAACTGAATATATATGTTTAAGGACTGAATATATATGTGTAAGAACTGAATATACATGCGTAAGAACTGAACATATATGCGTAAGAACTGAATATATATGCGTCAGAACAGAATATATATGTGTAAGAACTGAATATATATGCATAAGAACTGAATATATATGCGTAAGAACTGAATATATATGTTTAAGAACTGAATATATATGTGTAAAAACTGAATATACATGCGTAAGAACTGAACATATATGCGTTGGAACTGAATATATATGCGTAATAACTGAATATATATGCGTAAGAACTGAATATATATGTGTAAGAACTGAATATATATGCGTAAGAACGGAATATATATGCGTAAGAACTGAATATATATGTGTAAGAACTGAATATATATGTGTAAAAACTGAATATACAAGCGTAAGAACTGAACATATATGCGTAAGAACTGAATATATATGCGTAAGAACTGAATATATATGTGTAAGAACGGAATATATATGCGTAAGAACGGAATATATATGTGTAAGAACTGAATATATATGCGTAAGAACTGAATATATATGTGTAAGCTATATGCGTAAGAACTGAATATATATGTGTAAGAACTGAATATATATGTGTAAGAACTGAATATATATGCGTAAGAACGGAATATATATGCGTAAGAACGGAATATATATGTGTAAGAACTGAATATATATGCGTAAGAACGGAATATATATGCGTAAGAACGGAAAATATATGTGTAAGAACGGAATATATATTCGTAAGATCGGAATATATATGCATAAGAACTGAATATATATGCGTAAGAACGGAATATATATGTGTAAGAACGGAATATATATGTGTAAG
>JAWPHD010022412.1:0-25168 GCA_037043455.1 Cyrtodaria siliqua | reverse complement strand
TATTCCGTTCTTACACATATATATTCCGTTTTTACGCATATATATTCAGTTCTTACACATATATATTCAGTTCTTACACATATATATTCAGTTCTTACGCATATATATTCAGTTCTTACACATATATATTCAGTTCTTTCGCATATATATTCAGTTCTTACACATATATATTCAGTTCTTACACATACATATTCAGTTCTTACACATATATATTCCGTTCTTACACATATATATTCCGTTATTACACGTATATATTCCGTTCTAACACATATATATTCCGTTCTTACACATATATATATTCTGTTCTTACACATATATATTCAGTTCTTACGCATATATATTCCGTTCTTACACATATATATTCCGTTCTTACACATATATATTCAGTTCTTACGCATTTATATTCAGTTCTTACACATATATATTCAGTTCTTACACATATATATTCCGTCCTTACACATATTTATTCCGTTCTTACATATATATATTCCGTTCTTACACATATATATTCCGTTCTTACACATATATATTCAGTTCTTACACATATATATTCCGTTCTTACGCATATATATTCAGTTCTTACACATATATATTCACTTCTTACACATATATATTCAGTTCTTACAAATATATATTCGTTCTTACACGTACATATTCCGTTCTAACGCATATATATTCAGTTCTTACGCATATATATTCAGTTCTTACACATATATATTCAGTACTTACACATATACATTCAGTTCTTACACATATATATTCAGTTCTTACACATATGTATTCAGCTCTTACACATATATATTCCATTCTTACACATATATATTCAATTCTTACACATATATATTCCGTTCTTACACATATATATTCCGTTCTTACACATATATATTCAGTTCTTACAAATATATATTCACTTCTTACACATATATATTCAGTTCTTACACATATATATTCCGTTCTAACACATATATATTCCGTTCTTACACATATATATTCCGTTCTTACACGTACATATTCCGTTCTTACGCATATATATTCCGTTCTTACGCATATATATTCCGTTCTTACGCATATATATTCAGTTCTTACGCATATATATTCAGTTCTTACACATATATATTCAGTTCTTACAGATATATATTTAGTTCTTACACATATATATTCAGTTCTTACGCATATATATTCAGTTCTTACGCATATATATTCAGTTCTTACGCATATATATTCAGTTCTTACACATATATATTCAATTTTACGCATATATATACGGTTCTTACGCATATATATTCAGTTCTTACGCATATATATTCAGTTCTTACACGTACATATTCTGTTCTTACACATATATATTCCGTTCTTACACATATATATTCCGTTCTTACACATATATATTCAGTTCTTACACATATATATTCATTTCTTACACATATATATTCAATTCTTACTCATATATATTCCGTTCTTACACATATATATTCTTACACATATATTCCGTTCTTACACATATATATTCCGTTTTTACGCATATATATTCAGTTCTTACACATATATATTCAGGTCTTACACATATATATTCCGTTCTTACACATATATATTCCGTTCTTACACGTATATATTCCGTTCTTACACATATATATTCCGTTCTTACACATATATATATTCCGTTCTTACACATATATATTCCGTTCTTACGCATATATTTTCAGTTCTTACGCATATATATTCCGTTCTTACGCATATATATTCAGTTCTTACGCATATATATTCAGTTCTTACGCATATATATTCAGTTCTTACACATTATATATTCAGTTCTTACGCATATATATTCAGTTCTTACACATATATATTCAGTTCTTACACATATATATTCCGTTCTTACGCATATATATTCAGTTCTTACGCATATATATTCCGTTCTTACGCATATATATTCAGTTCTTACGCATATATATTCAGTTCTTACGCATATATATTTAGTTCTTACGCATATATATTCAGTTCTTACGAATATATATTCAGTTCTTACACATTATATATTCAGTTCTTACGCATATATATTCAGTTCTTACACATATATATTCAGTTCTTACACATATATATTCAGTTCTTACACATATATATTCAGTTCTTACACATATATATTCCGTCCTTACACATATTTATTCCGTTCTTACACATATATATTCCGTTCTTACACATATATATTCACTTCTTACACATATATATTCCGCTCTTAGACATATATATTCCGTTCTTACACGTACATATTCCGTTCTTACACATATATATTCCGTTCTTACACATATATATTCCGTTCTTACGCATATATATTTTGTTCTTACGCATATATATTCAGTTCTTACACATATATATTCAGTTTTTACAGATATATATTCAGTTCTTACGCATATATATTCAGTTTTTACGCATATGTATTCAGTTCTTACGCATATATATTCAGTTCTTACGCATATATATTCATTTCTTACACATATATGTTCAGTTCTAACACATATATATTGCGTTCTTACACGTACATATTCGGTTCTTACAGATATATATTCCGTTCTTACACATATATTCAGTTCTTACAAATACATATTCCGTTTTGACACGTATGTATTCCGTTCTTACACATATATATTCCGTTCTTACACATATATTTTCCGTTCTTACACACATATATTCAGTTCTTACGCATATATATTTCGTTCTTACACATATATATTCCGTTCTTACGCATATATATTCAGTTCTTACGCATATTTATTCGTTTCTTACAGATATATGTTCAGTTCTTACGCATTATATTCAGTTTTACGCATATATATTCAGTTACTACAAATATATATTCCGTTCCTACGCATATATATTCAGTTCTTAAGCATATATATTCATTTCTTACACATATATGTTCAGTTCTTACACATATATATTCCATTCTTACACGTACATATTCCGTTCCTACACATATATATTCCGTTCTTACACATATATATTCACTTCTTACACATATATATTCCGATCTTACACATATATATTCCGTTCTTACACGTACATATTCCATTCTTACACATATATATTCCGTTCTTACGCATATATATTCCGTTCTTACGCATATATATTCAGTTCTTACGCATATATATTCAGTTCTGACGCATATATATTCAGTTGTTACACATATATATCCAGTTCTTACACATATACATTCAGTTTTTACACATATATATTCAGTTCTTACACATATGTATTCAGCTCTTACACATATATATTCCATTCTTACACATATATATTCAATTCTTACACATATATATTCCGTTCTTACACATATATATTCCGTTCTTACACATATATATTCAGTTCTTACACATATATATTCAGTTCTTACACATATATATTCAGTTCTTACACATATATATTCCGTTCTTACACATATATATTCCATTCTTACACATATATATTCCGTTCTTACACGTACATATTCCGTTCTTACACATATATATTCCGTTCTTACGCATATATATTCCGTTCTTACGCATATATATTCAGTTCTTACGCATATATATTCAGTTGTTACACATATATATTCAGTTCTTACAGATATATATTCAGTTCTTACAAATATATATTCAGTTCTTCGCATATATATTCAGTTCTTACGCATATATATTCAGTTCTTACGCATATATATTCAGTTCTTACACATATATATTCAATTTTACGCATATATATACGGTTCTTACGCATATATATTCAGTTCTTACGCATATATATTCAGTTCTTACACGTACATATTCTGTTCTTACACATATATATTCCGTTCTTACACATATATATTCCGTTCTTACGCATATATATTTAGTTCTTACGCATATATATTCAGTTCTTACACATATATATTCAGTTTTTACAGATATATATTCAGTTCTTACGCATATATATTCAGTTTTTACGCATATATATTCAATTCTTACGCATATATATTCAGTTCTTACGCATATATATTCATTTCTTACACATATATGTTCAGTTCTAACACCTATATATTGCGTTCTTACACGTACATATTCCGTTCTTACAGATATATACTCCGTTCTTACACATATATTCAGTTCTTACAAATACATATTCCGTTTTGACACGTATGTATTCCGTTCTTACACATATATATTCCGTTCTTACACATATATTTTCCGTTCTTACACACATATATTCAGTTCTTACGCATATATATTTCGTTCTTACACATATATATTCCTTTCTTACGCATATATATTCAGTTCTTACGCATATATATTCATTTCTTACAGATATATGTTCAGTTCTTACGCATATATATTCAGTTTTACGCATATATATTCAGTTACTACAAATATATATTCAGTTCCTACGCATATATATTCAGTTCTTACGCATATATATTCATTTCTTACACATATATGTTCAGTTCTTACATATATATTCCATTCTTACACGTACATATTCCGTTCCTACACATATATATTCCGTTCTTACACATATATATTCACTTCTTACACATATATATTCCGTTCTTACACATATATATTCCGTTCTTACACGTACATATTCCGTTCTTACACATATATATTCCGTTCTTACGCATATATATTCCGTTCTTACGCATATATATTCAGTTCTTACGCATATATATTCAGTTCTTACACATATATATTCAGTTCTTACGCATATATATTCAGTTCTTACGCATATATATTCAGTTGTTACACATATATATTCAATTTTACGCATATATATACGGTTCTTACGCATATATATTCAGTTCTTACGCATATATATTCAGTTCTTACACGTACATATTCTGTTCTTACACATATATATTCCGTTCTTACACATATATATTCCGTTCTTACACATATATATTCAGTTCTTACACATATATATTCATTTCTCACACATATATATTCAGTTCTTAAACATATATATTCCGTTCTTCCACATATATACACATATATATTCCGTTCTTACACATATATATTCCGTTCTTACACGTACATATTCCGTTCTTACACATATATATTCCGTTCTTACACATATATATTCCGTTCTTACGCATATATATTCAGTTCTTACGCATATATGTTCCGTTCTTGCGCATATATATTCAGTTCTTACACATATATATTCAGTTCTTACGCATATATATTCAGTTCTTACACATATATATTCAATTCTTACAGATATATATTCCGTCCTTACACATATTTATTCCGTTCTTACACATATATATTCCGTTCTTACACATATATATTCAGTTCTGACACATATATATTCACTTCTTACACATATATATTCCGTTCTTACACATATATATTCCGTTCTTACACGTACATATTCCGTTCTTACACATATATATTCCGTTCTTACACATATATATTCCGTTCTTACACATATATATTCCGTTTTTTACGCATATATATTCAGTTCTTACACATATATATTCAGTTCCTACACATATATATTCAGTTCTTACGCATATATATTCAGTTCTTACACATATATATTGAGTTCTTACACATATATATTCAGTTCTTACACATATATATTCCGTTTTTACACGTATATATTCAGTTCTTACGCATATATATTCCGTTCTTACACATATATATTCTTACACATATATTCCGTTCTTACACATATATATTCAGTTCTTACACATATATATTCCGTTCTTACACATATATATTCCGTTCTTACGCATATATATTCAGTTCTTAAGCATATATATTCAGTTCTTACGCATATATATTCAGTTCTTACGCATATATATTCAGTTCTTACACATATATATTCAGTTCTTACACATATATATTCAGTTCTTACACATATATATTCAATTCTTACAGATATATATTCCGTCCTTACACATATTTATTCCGTTCTTACACATATATATTCCGTTCTTACACATATATATTCAGTTATTACACATATATATTCACTTCTTACACATATATATTCCGTTCTTACACGTACATATTCCGTTCTTACACATATATATTCCGTTCTTACGCATATATATTCCGTTCTTACGCATATATATTCAGTTCTTACGCATATATATTCAGTTCTTACACATATATATTCAGTTTTTACAGATATATATTCAGTTCTTACACATATATATTCAGTTCTTACGCATATATATTCAGTTCTTACGCATATATATTCAGTTCTTACGCTTATATATTCAGTTCTTACACATATATATTCAATTTTATGCATATATATACGGTTCTTACGCATATATATTCAGTTCTTACGCATATATATTCAGTTCTTACACGTACATATTCTGTTCTTACACATATATATTCCGTTCTTACACATATATATTCCGTTCTTATACATATATATTCAGTTCTTACACATATATATTCATTTCTTACACATATATATTCAGTTCTTAAACATATATATTCCGTTCTGTCCACATATATACACATATATTCCGTTCTTACACATATATATTCCGTTCTTACACGTACATATTCCGTTTTTACACATATATATTCCGTTCTTACACATATATATTCCGTTCTTACGCATATATATTCAGTTCTTACGCATATATGTTCCGTTCTTGCGCATATATATTCAGTTCTTACACATATATATTCAGTTCTTACGCATATATATTCAGTTCTTACACATATATATTCAATTCTTACAGATATATATTCCGTCCTTACACATATTTATTCCGTTCTTACACATATATATTCCGTTCTTACACATATATATTCAGTTCTGACACATATATATTCACTTCTTACACATATATATTCCGTTCTTACACATATATATTCCGTTCTTACACGTACATATTCCGTTCTTACACATATATATCCGTTCTTACACATATATATTCCGTTCTTACACATATATATTCCGTTTTTACGCATATATATTCAGTTCTTACACATATATATTCAGTTCCTACACATATATATTCAGTTCTTACGCATATATATTCAGTTCTTACACATATATATTCAGTTCTTACACATATATATTCAGTTCTTACACATATATATTCCGTTTTTACACGTATATATTCAGTTCTTACGCATATATATTCCGTTCTTACACATATATATTCTTACACATATATTCCGTTCTTACACATATATATTCAGTTCTTACACATATATATTCCGTTCTTACACATATATATTCCGTTCTTACGCATATATATTCAGTTCTTAAGCATATATATTCAGTTCTTACGCATATATATTCAGTCTTACGCATATATATTCAGTTCTTACACATATATATTCAGTTCTTACACATATATATTCAGTTCTTACACATATATATTCAGTTCTTACAAATATATATTCCGTCCTTACACATATTTATTCCGTTCTTACACATATATATTCCGTTCTTACACATATATATTCAGTTATTACACATATATATTCACTTCTTACACATATATATTCCGTTCTTACACGTACATATTCCGTTCTTACACATATATATTCCGTTCTTACACATATATATTCCGTTCTTACGCATATATATTCAGTTCTTACACATATATATTCAGTTCTTACACATATATATACAGTTCTAACGCATATATATTCAGTTCTTACACTTATATATTCAGTTCTTACACATATATATTCAGTTCTTACACATATATATTCCGTTTTTACACATATATATTCCGTTCTTACACATATATATTCCGTTCTTACACATATATTCCGTTCTTACACGTATATATTACGTTCTTACACATGTATATTCCGTTCTTACACATATATATTCCGTCCTTACACATATATATTCCGTTCTGACACATATATATTCCGTTCTTACGCATATATATTCAGTTCTAACGCATATATATTCCGTTCTTACGCATATATATTCAGATCTTACGCATATATATTCAGTTCTTACGCATATATATTCAGTTCTTACACATATATATTCAGTTCTTACACATATAAATTCAGTTCTTACACATATATTTTCAGTTCTTACACATTTGTATTCCGTCCTTACACATATTTATTCCGTTCTTACACATATATATTCCGTTCTTACACATATATATTCAGTTCTTATACATATATATTCACTTCTTACACATATATATTCAGTTCTTACACATATATATTCAGTTCTTACGCATATATATTCAGCTCCTACGCATATATATTCATTTCTTACACTTATATGTTCATTTCTAACACCTATATATTGCATTCTTACACGTACATATTCCGTTCTTACACATATATATTCCGTTCTTACACATATATATTCAGTTCTTACAAATATGTATTCCGTTTTTACACGTATGTATTCCGTTCTTACACATATATATTCCGTTCTTACACATATATTTTCCGTTCTTACACACATATATTGAGTTCTTACGCATATATATTCCGTTCTTACACATATATATTCCGTTCTTACGCATATATATTCAGTTCTTACGCATATCCATTCATTTCTTACACATATATGTACAGTTCTTACGCATATATATTCAGTTTTACGCATATATATTCAGTTACTACAAATATATATTCCGTTCCTATGCATATATATTCAGTTCTTACACATATATGTTCAGTTCTTACACATATATATTCCGTTCTTACACGTACATATTCCGTTCTTACACATACATTCCGTTCTTACACATATATATTCACTTCTTACACATATATATTCCTTTCTTACACATATATATTCCGTTCTTACACGTACATATTTCGTTCTTACACATATATATTCCGGTCTTACACGTACATATTCCGTTCTTACACATATATATTCCGTTCTTACACATATATATTCCGTTCTTCCACATATATATTCATTTCTTACACACATATATAGTTCTTAAACATATATATTCCGTTCTTCCACCAATATACACATATATATTCCGTTCTTACACATATATATTCCGTTCTTACACGTACATATTCCGTTCTTACACATGTATATTCCATTCTTACACATATATATTCCGTTCTTACGCATATATATTCAGTTCTTACACATATATATTCCGTTCTTACACATATATATTCTTACACTTATATTCCGTTCTTACACATATATATCCAGTTCTTACACATATATATTCCGTTCTTACGCATATATATTCCGTTCTTACGCATATATATTCCGTTCTTACGCATATATATTCAGTTCTTACGCATATATATTCAGTTTTACGCATATATATTCAGTTCTTACGCATATATATTCAGTTTTTACACGTACATATTCCGTTCTTACACATGTATATTCCATTCTTACACATATATATTCCGTTCTTACGCATATATATTCAGTTCTTACACATATATATTCAGTTCTTACACATATGTATTCAGTTCTTACACATATATTCAGTTCTTACACATATATATTCAGTTCTTACACATATATATTCTGTTTTTACACATATATATTCAGTTCTTACACATATATATTCAGCTCTTACACATATATATTCCGTTCTTACACTTACATATTCTGTTCTAACACATGTATATTCCATTCTTACACATATATATTCCGTTCTTACGCATATATATTCAGTTCTTACACATATATATTCAGTTCTTACACATATGTATTCAGTTCTTACCCATATATTCAGTTCTTACACATATATATTCAGTTCTTACACATATATATTCTGTTTTTACACATATATATTCAGTTCTTACACATATATATTCAGCTCTTACACATATATATTCCGTTCTTACACGTACATATTCCGTTCTAACACATATATATTCCGTTCTTACACATATATATTCCGTTCTTACAGATATATATTCCGTCCTTACACATATTTATTCCGTTCTTACACATATATATTCCGTTCTTACACATATATATTCAGTTATTACACATATATATTCACTTCTTACACATATATATTCCGTTCTTACACGTACATATTCCGTTCTTACACATATATATTCCGTTCTTACGCATATATATTCCGTTCTTACGCATATATATTCAGTTCTTACGCATATATATTCAGTTCTTACACATATATATTCAGTTTTTACAGATATATATTCAGTTCTTACACATATATATTCAGTTCTTACGCATATATATTCAGTTCTTACGCATATATATTCAGTTCTTACGCATATATATTCAGTTCTTACACATATATATTCAATTTTACGCATATATATACGGTTCTTACGCATATATATTCAGTTCTTACGCATATATATTCAGTTCTTACACGTACATACTCTGTTCTTACACATATATATTCCGTTCTTACACATATATATTCCGTTCTTACACATATATATTCAGTTCTTACACATATATATTCATTTCTTACACATACATATTCAGTTCTTAAACATATATATTCCGTTCTTCCACATATATACACATATATATTCCGTTCTTACACATATATATTCCGTTCTTACACGTACATATTCCGTTCTTACACATATATTCCGTTCTTACACATATATATTCCGTTCTTACGCATATATATTCAGTTCTTACACATATATATTCTGTTTTTACACATATATATTCAGTTCTTACACATATATATTCCGTTCTTACACATATATATTCCGTTCTTACACGTACATATTCCGTTCTAACACATATATATTCCGTTCTTACACGTATATATTCCGTTCTTACACATATATATTCCGTTCTTACACATATATATTCCGTTCTTACGCATATATATTCAGTTCTTACACATATATTTTCAGTTCTTACACATATATATTCCGTTTTTACACATATATATTCCGTTCTTACAAATATATATTCACTTCTTACACATATATATTCCGTTCTTACACATATATATTCACTTCTTACACATATATATTCCATTCTTACACATATATATTCAGTTCTTACGCATATATATTCAGTTCTTACGCATATATATTCAGTTCTTACACATATATATTCAGTTCTTACACATATATATTCAGTTCTTACACATTTATATTCCGTCCTTACACATATTTATTCCGTTCTTACACATATATATTCCGTTTTTACACATATATATTCAGTTCTTACACATATATATTCACTTCTTACACATATATATTCCGTTCTTACACATATACATTCCGTTCTTACACGTACATATTCCGTTCTTACACATATATATTCCGTTCTTACACATATATATTCCGTTCTTACGCATATATATTCAGTTCTTACACATATATATTCAGTTCTTACATATATATTCAGTTCTTACGCATATATATTCAGTTCTTACACATATATATTCAGTTCTTACACATATATATTCCGTTTTTACACATATATATTCCGTTCTTACACATATATATTCCGTTCTTACACATATATATTCCGTTCTTACACGTATATATTCCGTTCTTACACATGTATATTCCGTTCTTACACATATATATTCCGTTCTTACACATATATTCCGTTTTTACGCATATATATTCCGTTCTTTCCCATATATATTCAGTTTTACGCATATATATTCAGTTGTTACGCATATATATTCAGTTCTTACACATATATATTCCGTTCTTACACATATATATTCCGTTCTTACAAATATATTCTGTTCTTACGCATATACATTCCGTTCTTTCTCATATATATTGAGTTTTACGTATACACATTCCGTTGTTACGCATATATATTCAGTTCTTACACATATATATTCAGTTCTTACACATATATATTCAGTTCTTACGCATATATATTCCGTTCTTACACATATTTATTCTTACACTTATATTCCGTTCTTACACATATATATTCAGTTCTTACACATATATATTCCGTTCTTACGCATATATATTCCGTTCTTACGCATATATATTCAGTTCTTACGCATATATATTCAGTTCTTACGCATATATATTCAGTTCTTACACATATATATTCAGTTCTTACACATATATATTCAGTTCTTACACATATATATTCAGTTCTTACACATATATATTCCGTTGTTACACATATTTATTCAGTTATTACACATATATATTCCGTTCTTACACATATATATTCAGTTTTTACACATATATTCACTTCTTACACATATATGTTCAGTTCTTACACATATATATTCCGTTCTTACACGTACATATTCCGTTCTTACACATATATTCCGTTCTTACACATATATATTCCGTTCTTACACATATATATTCCGTTCTTACACATATATATTCCGTTCTTACACGTACATATTCCGTTCTTACACATATATATTCCGTTCTTACACGTACATATTCCGTTCTTACACATATATATTCCGTTCTTACACATATATATTCCGTTCTTCCACATATATATTCATTTCTTACACACATATATAGTTCTTTAACATATATATTCCGTTCTTCCACGAATATACACATATATATTCCGTTCTTACACATGTATATTCAGTTCTTACACATATATATTCAGTTCTTACGCATATATATTCCGTTCTTACACATATATATTCTTACACTTATATTCCGTTCTTACACATATATATTCAGTTCTTACACATATATATTCCGTTCTTACGCATATATATTCCGTTCTTACGCATATATATTCAGTTCTTACGCATATATATTCAGTTCTTACGCATATATATTCAGTTCTTACGAATATATATTCAGTTCTTACGCATATATATTCAGTTCTTACGCATATATATTCAGTTCTTACACGTACATATTCCGTTCTTACACATGTATATTCCATTCTTACACATATATATTCCGTTCTTACGCATATATATTCAGTTCTTACACATATATATCAAGTTCTTACACATATGTATTCAGTTCTTACACATATATTCAGTTCTTACACATATATATTCAGTTCTTACACATATATATTCAGTTTTTACACATATATAATCAGTTCTTACACATATATATTCAGCTCTTACACATATATATTCCGTTCTTACACGTACATATTCCGTTCTTACACATATATATTCCGTTCTTACACATATATATTCCGTTCTTACGCAAATATATTCAGTTCTTACACATATATTTTCAGTTTTTACACATATATATTCCGTTTTTACACATATATATTCCGTTCCTACACATATATATTCACTTCTTACACATATATATTCCGTTCCTACACATATATATTCACTTCTTACACATATATATTCCATTCTTACTCATATATATTCAGTTCCTACGCATATATATTCAGTTCTTACGCATATATATTCAGTTCTTACACATATATATTTAGTTCTAACACATATATATTCAGTTCTTACACATATATATATTGAGTTCTTAGACATTTATATTCCGTCCTTACACATATTTATTCCGTTCTTACACATATATATTCCGTTCTTACACATATATATTCAGTTCTTACACATATATATTCACTTCTTACACATATATATTCCGTTCTTACACATATATATTCCGTTCTTACACGTACATATTCCGTTCTTACACATATATATTCCGTTCTTACACATATATATTCCGTTCTTACGCATATATATTCAGTTCTTACACATATATATTCAGTTCTTACATATATATTCAGTTCTTACGCATATATATTCAGTTCTTACACATATATATTCAGTTCTTACACATATATATTCCGTTTTTGCACATAGATATTCCGTTCTTACACATATATATTCCGTTCTTACACATATATATTCCGTTCTTACACGTATATATTCCGTTCTTACACATGTATATTCCGTTCTTACACATATATATTCCGTTCTTACACATATATTCCGTTTTTACGCATATATATTCCGTTCTTTCCCATATATATTCAGCTTTACGCATATATATTCAGTTGTTACGCATATATATTCAGTTCTTACACATATATATTCCGTTCTTACACATATATATTCCGTTCTTACAAATATATTCTGTTCTTACGCATATATTTTCCGTTCTTTCGCATATATATTCAGTTTTACGCATACACATTCCGTTGTTACGCATATATATTCAGTTCTTACACATATATATTCAGTTCTTACACATATATATTCAGTTCTTACGCATATATATTCCGTTCTTACACATATATATTCTTACACTTATATTCCGTTCTTACACATATATATTCAGTTGTTACACGTATATATTCCGTTCTTAAGCATATATATTCCGTTCTTACGCATATATATTCAGTTCTTACGCATATATATTCAGTTCTTACGCATATATATTCAGTTCTTACGCATATATATTCAGTTCTTACGCATATATATTCAGTCCTTACGCATATATATTCAGTTCTTACACATATATATTCAGTTCTTACACATATATATTCAGTTCTTACACATATATATTCAGTTCTTACACATATATATTCCGTTTTTACACATATTTATTCCGTTATTACACATATATATTCCGTTCTTACACATATATATTCAGTTCTTACACATATATTCACTTCTTACACATATATATTCAGTTTTACGCATATATATTCAGTTCTTACGCATTTATATTCAGTTCTTACGCATATATATTCATTTCTTACACATATATGTTCAGTTCTTACACATATATATGCCGTTCTTACACGTACATATTCCGTTCTTACACATATATATTCCGTTCTTACACATATATATTCCGTTCTTATACATATATATTCAGTTCTTAAAGATATATATTCCGTTCTTCCACAGATATACACAAATATATTCCGTTCTTACACGTACATATTCCGTTCTTACACATATATATTCCGTTCTTACAGATATATATTCCGTTCTTACGCATATATATTCAGTTCTTACACATATCTATTCCGTTATTACACATATATATTCTTACACATATATTCCGTTCTTACGCATATATATTCCGTTCTTTCCCATATATATTCAGTTTTACGCATATATATTCAGTACTTACGCATATATATTCAGTTCTTACACATATATACACATATATATTCCGTTCTTACACGTACATATTCCGTTCTTACACGTACATATTCCGTTCTTACACATATATATTCCGTTCTTACACATATATATTCCGTTCTTACACGTATATATTACGTTCTTACACATGTATATTCCGTTCTTACACATATATATTCCGTTCTTACACATATATTCCGTTCTTATGCATATATATTCCGTTCTTTCCCATATATATTCATTTTTACGAATGTATATTCAGTTCTTACGCATATATATTCCGTTCTTACACATATATATTCCGTTCTTACACATATATATTCCGTTCATACGCATATATATTCAGTTCTTACACATATATATTCAATTCTTACATATATATTCAGTTCTTACGCATATATATTCAGTTCTTACACATATATATTCAGTTCTTACACATATTTATTCCGTTTTTACACATATATATTCCGTTCTTACACATATATATTCCGTTCTTACACATATATATTCCGATCTTACACGTATATATTACGTTCTTACACATGTATATTCCGTTCTTACACATATATATTCCGTTTTTACACATATATATTCCGTTCTTACACATATATATTCCGTTCTTACACGTACATATTCCGTTCTTACACATATATATTCCGTTCTTACACATATATATTCCGTTCTTACGCATATATATTCAGTTCTTACACATATATATTCAGTTCTTACATATATATTCAGTTCTTACGCATATATATTCAGTTCTTACACATATATATTCACTTCTTACACATATTTATTCCGTTCTTACACGTACATATTCCGTTCTTACACATATATATTCCGTTCTTACACATATATATTCCGTTCTTACACGTATATATTACGTTCTTACACATGTATATTCCGTTCTTACACATATATATTCCGTTCTTACACATATATTCCGTTCTTATGCATATATATTCCGTTCTTTCCTATATATATTCATTTTTACGAATGTATATTCAGTTCTTACGCATATATATTCCGTTCTTACACATATATATTCCGTTCTTACACATATATATTCCGTTCTTACGCATATATATTCAGTTCTTACGCATATATATTCCGTTCTTACGCATATATATTCAGTTCTTACGCATATATATTCAGTTCTTACGCATATAAATTCAGTTCTTACACATATATATTCAGTTCTTACACATATATATTCAGTTCTTACACATATATATTCAGTTCTTACACATATTTATTCCGTTCTTACACATATATATTCTGTTCTTACACATATATATTCAGTTCTTACACATATATATTCACTTCTTACACATATATATTCCGTTCTAACACATATATATTCCGTTCTTACACGTACATATTCCGTTCTTACACATATATATTCCGTTCTTACACATATATATTCCGCTCTTACACATATATATTCCGTTCTTACGCATATATATTCAGTTCTTACACATATATATTCAGTTCTTACACATATATATTCAGTTCTTACGCATATATATTCAGTTCTTACGCATATATATTCATTTCTTACACATATATGTTCATTTGTAACACCTATGTATTGCGTTCTTACACGTACATATTCCGTTCTTACAAATATATATTCCGTTCTTACACATATATATTCAGTTCTTACAAATATATATTCCGTTTTTACACGTATGTATTCCATTCTTACACATATATATTCCGTTCTTACACATATATTTTCCGTTCTTACACACATATATTCAGTTCGTACGCATATATATTCCGTTCTTACACATATATATTCCGTTCTTACGCATATACATTCATTTCTTACACATATATGTTCAGTTCTTACGCATATATATTCAGTTTTACGCATATATATTCAGTTACTACAAATATATATTCCGTTCCTATGCATATATATTCAGTTCTTACACATATATGTTCAGTTCTAACACATATATATTCCGTTCTTACACGTACATATTCCGTTCTTAAACATATATTCCGTTCTTACACATATATTCACTTCTTACACATATATATTCCGTTCTTACACATATATATTTCGTTCTTACACGTACATATTCCGTTCTTACACATATATATTCCGTTCTTACACGTACATATTCCGTTCTTACACATATATATTCCGTTCTTACACATATATATTCCGTTCTTCCACATATATATTCATTTCTTACACACATATATAGTTCTTAAACATATATATTCCGTTCTTCCACGTATATACACATATATGTTCCGTTCTTACACATACAGCTATAGAACCGTTTTATTACCGAGCACAAACTAGTTTGAAACGATAGCAAAACGAACTCAAAACGCGGCACAAAACAAACGCGTTTAACTGGGTTTCTGCAGATCAACCAATGAAAATTGAAGAAAAACGTTACCAACGTTTTTTTTCTGCTGAAAACGGGTTTGTCTCATTTCGAGTTCTTGCGTTTGTAAGTTTAGCCAATCAGGTTGCTGATATTTAGTTTGGCCAATCAGAACGCGAAACGCCTAAACTGTAAACGGTGACTGAGCAAACGGTAAAAAACGGGTTTCTGCGTTTTTCCGTTTGACCAATGAGAATGCAGATCATTTAACCACTAAAACATACTACTACTACTACTACTAAATAAATTTATATAATTATTTCGTAGCAGACGAATATTATTTTATATTAAGGGCGATACTTTGTTAAGCTATACATGGTGTTGTATAAAGAATGAGTTACATAGCTATATGATACATGTATATTTATTTGCGTTATGGGATTAACACTAAGTGGATTGAATAAACAGCCGCCGCGCATGAAATGAATGACACGCTTACTGCGTGTGTGTGTACTATGTGTTAATTGTATATTCATAATAACTGACACGCTGAACGGCGGAGTTGACTATACGCATTTAATATAAAGTGTTAAACAATTATACATGATTATATTGATCACGATTCGGTTCTTAGAATACATTTAGTGCAAATCAAACGTAATGTTTAAAGAGTCAAACATACTTTATATTTGGGACGTCATAGAGAACCCTATTAATATATACGTTTTTTATTGTGCTTACACATCATGGGTATAGCGATACAAACTAATTATAACAAATCAACTTTAAACGTATGATAAATACAAATACACAAAACAATTTAACGAATCGACATATTATGAAAATGTCATTCGGCAGATCCAACATGCAGCTGTGCAAAGTACACGCATCTTTCAAAGCGTCATATACTGTTTATTTTTTACTTATTGCATGTAATAAAGTATTATGTTATAAAGTGTTATTACATTTATAACAACAACGTTTTGAAATTTCACATTCATAATGCTGTTTTTTAATAATTTACAAACTTCAAAAATGGGATTTTGAATTCAGATAACTATTTGATAAATATATTCCGCCTCATGCGGAGAATTACAAATAAACACATAAAAAATAATCACACGAACAAAGAGGAAAAAGCATGCAAACATATAGCTACTAAAGGATATTAACATGTATCTAAGAGAAGCCTAAACATATATGTTTACATGTATAAACGTATATGTATTTTTTTAAATTAAAACCAAAAAAATAAAAAATAAAAAACAATAAACGTATAAGAAACAACAATATTATAACTTATCAATAACTTCAAATGTTACGATTAATATAATGAAGGTCTGCGCTCCCGTTATTGAACGATACCCTGAGCAAATGAACGATAAACTAAGACCACACTTTTTTCTAGGAATGATATATATTCATAATCAAGGATCGTTGTCAGTCTTTCATGTTTTCATTCTGATGATCACTGATTTGACGTACCAAGTGTATATGTATAATGGAAAGTGTACTAATTAATTGCTATACAACAAACCAATTAGCCGAAATGACAATTGACGACACGTGCACTTTAGTCGCCATATTTAGTATGTATTCGTTATTTACATAAAATGTATTATGGTGAACACTGTGTGAAACTATTTTTACGGCTTTTTTGTTTATATTATGAACGGAATTATTTATCTCAAATTAGACCACACTTTTCATTAAAGTTATGAAAGAAAACAAGCATGTCACATGTATGATACTTTAATAAATATATCAACTTGAATAGTGTCAAATACAACAATAAACATATACAGTTATTGTTATCGACCAGTCATGTAGACGCACAAATTCAACCAGGCTGTTTAACAAACGTGTAGTAACGGGTGAATAATTATCAAAATGGAATGAAAAAGAAAGAAGATTAGACCATGTGAAAGTTCTTTTGAAACGAAACGGATTGGTAGCCTTCCCCGACCCACCACGCCACGTCGTACCACACCTCCTCACCACACAAACCCCACGTCCACTCCACCCCATCCAACACACACACGCACACACACACATATATAAGCGCTGTCCGCCTATCTGTATCATTACATGTTGTTGTGTTTCATAAGTTTATTTTAACTGAATTTGTTTTGAAACGTTTATTTATATGTATAACGCATTCAATGAAATCGCATCGAAATAGAGTCAGGTAATTAAACTGTGCTTGCAACTAATAATGCTTAATTATACTCATTCTTCATAAGACAGCTTCCTCGGTAGCTCAGTGTCAGGCATTGTGCTTGGAACTATAAATGTTCATATATAACGAAATTTGATGTTAACTATACGTACTTGCCACTTTTTCATAGCCTCGTCTGTCGAATAGGGACGTTCACGGACCTATATATAGTGTTCCCGAGCACGTTAAAGGACCATAGGCATATCTTCATTATTCTAAATAAATCGGATTTGTATGCAAACCCCTCTTCTGGAACGGCTCTAAATAACATTGCATGTGCTGACAAACCATTAAACACCATTTAAATATTTCCGTATTTTGTTATAGCGCCGCTTACTGATGTGCAATGGGTACACTTAAATTGTGTAGAACACTCGCTTATCCATACACTCTAATATCGATTTTCACTTGGTTAAAGGGAGTACATCAGGATTAGTAGTTCTTTTAAAATTGTTCAAATATATTATTTCGCTATTAAAATAAGAAAAAAAAACTAAATGAGCCATAAACGATCAAAGTAAATTACACCGAACACATACAATAAAAGACATAAATATATGGTATTGACTAACTAAGGTTACGTGCCAGGGATAGCTATTTTAATCTTGGCGGTAAAAAAAATCGCAACATCTTGCAAAACGATCGTCATGTGTCAGTATCGCAGCGTTGATCACGTGTGACGGCTATTTATAACCTGGTGATTACTCCATGGCCTAATAAGCCTTGCTGTAATTTATAATTAGTAAGTATTGCGCTGTAGTATAGGAAGCCTAATGATCTATCTATATCTTAGAGCCATTTCACAATATAATTTAGTAATTTCATAGCTTTGTATTTTATTAATGCACGTGTTGCCTCCAAAGCCTGAGGTACTTCCTTTAAGTTGCGGAAGGACGATATAATTCGTGCATTTAAAAAGACATGCAAATTAATAAATGAGGTAACATAAACGTTTTTGTTCTATTATCTTAGCACTTCATCAGGTATATGTATGCTAAATTGTAGAATAGATCTTTTTGTACAATAGCTGTAATGGTTTTCCTTTGTTCTTGCTTATGATATATTTTTCATAAACCTGAAGGTCTGAGCCTAAACCGTGCTATAAATGCCGGTATATTTCAGCCGTGCTATAAATGACAAATTCGGCAGTTATACCATGTTCTACACAAATTTACGCGCGTGCAGTTGTAATTTACAAACAACCTGTCAATCAAAGTGACCAAAACAGCACTCCTTGACAGTGCATTTGCCCAATAATAAACAAAGGCGATTGGCTGCAATACTCAAAATATGGGTCATGTTCATCACTCATGATAATGCTATTTCTTGATTGGATCGAGCTGTTAATTTTACTGAAAACTGCAACGCCCTAAAACTTCTTGCACATGCGTAGATGGATAATGGCTCTGGTACAAAATATTTATAGCATATTTTTCTCGTATGCGATTTATACTGCACTCTCGGGCCTGCGGCCCTCGAGAAGCAGTATAAATCGCATATACTCGAAAAATCATGCTATAAATATTACATATACGCCGTGATTGTTTAGCTGTTGAATTAGAATAGGTCTGTTGTTTCGATCTCTACATGTACATAATACATAATATCGTGCTCATAATACATTTGGCTATATTTAGATCATAGTATGTTTATCCCTTTGTGCGCGATAAACTAGTTTCCCACGCATCATATATCCGTATCATATATCCGTCTTGTGCAGTAGGTGGCTCGCCGCGGCGGTATTGCACCGCTCACGGAATAGCAATAAACAGGAAATGTGTCATAAAACTATGTTTCCCTAAATGGTACGTGCTTTTGTCATATACCGACGTATGTACCCTAATTAGGCTGTACTTCAATAGGGCACCGCAATAGCTGATTAGTGGATGTGTGGTTTATTGTTAGTTGCGGGCACGTGGAGAGCGTGTCATACTGCAAATCCAAATTTAATACGTGCCACTCCTCGATGGTTTTGGTCACCAGGTGGCGGGGACTTACGGCATATATATATATACTCCCTGGTACTATAGAAATTAGATGCTGTGTCATTTATTATGTTGTTGTTTTTTGTGTTGTTTTTTTAATCAGTTATTTGAAAAATAAACACGTACTAAATATATTTGTTCAATGTCTACTTTTCCGCAAAAGTAAAGTCCTTATTATCTGACGCTCGTTTTAATGAACAAGTATTAGACCATGTCCATGCATTCGGAATATACTGAATTTCGCCCTAAGTATACATTACTCAACTTTTATAATCGGTAACCCAGGTTTTTTGAAATAACACGAATACTATAAACTGGAAATCACCGAAACACATACCAATATTTTATTAAGTTTATCAACAATGTAATCTGGAAAAAATGTGTTTCGGTCATTTCCAGCTTTTAATATTTCTGTTATTTCGGGTTACCGATTATAAAAGTTGAGTAGTGTATATGTACCAAGATATACGGTGTTGCCGGTGACTTACTGTCAGATTTTCGAAAAAACAGTTTAATTCCGACATTTTCATACACGCTGTACTGTTTTTGCGTGCTTTCCCTATGTACTGATGGATTTTTTTGTTCCAAATAACGTCACTTCAGTTATACGAGAACGATTTCCCCCCTTGGATTTTTTTCGATTTTTTAGCAATGCCTGTTCGCATTTTCGATTTTTATGTTTAAAAACATATTTTCACTAAGCATGCAGCAATAACATAGTAAACATCGTATTCATAATGATATTTAATAATTAAAAACATATCAACAGCGGATTTGTTGATTTAGGACAATGTGTATCTTTAACATGAATTATTTAATTACGTTTTGTACAGTGCAAGCTTTATCTAATGTGCCCGCTGTCACCGAGCTTCGTCGTGCAGTCATATTTATTTATCAAATCAATGCTATCAATGTATCAATGTATATAGGAACAGAACAGAGGACTGGTATCCTGAACTGTTATTTACGAGTGTCCGTGGAGCGTCCATTACTGATCATTACAGTCACAGTTGGGGTTCTCAGCGTCTTATATGTTGGCCAATCACATGTTGTGACATAGAGTCAGTTACTCCCTTTTATTTCAATCAGCCAGTCACATTTAACGGACTAAATAATGCATGGTACAATCCTAAATTTTAATTATGCATACTTAATTGTTTTATATAATTTTATCAGGCGACATAACATTTTCACCTATGATTTGCGACGAATAATGATTTAATTTATAATTAAAGAGGCACTTTATAACAGGCTGAAATTTATTTTCAGTATATGTTACTTGTATTGTTAATACAACGTGCACTGGTCAAAATAACTATACGAGCAGACGAAAACTATCTGGTATTTGATACTCTCAGAAACTAATTTATTGAATAGTTTAAAACTATAAGGAGTAAAACACATTATTAATTTAGTTTACTTCCGTTCTTTTACTTTCTGCATATATTGTGTGCACATATTAATAGTTAGCTATTAGGTCTGTGAAATAATTAGGAATAAAAAAAAGTAAACCAGATATAACTATTTTACCACATTGCAATGAAGTATGATAACGTTGTTTTCTTATTGGAATAGTTAAAAGTTAAATAATATAACTTCACAGGAAATCGAGTTCTTCAAAGTTAAGTTAATACGTTTTTCTTATTATAAGTGACTGTATGACTTTGTTTATATCTCTCAATAACGGCAATATCTGCAGATTTCGAAACATTATAGTTTAGGTTTAAAACACGGCAGTCTTGATCTTCGTTATTTAAATTCGCGGCGTCCAGTCAATTTAATTAAATTCGTGCCGTTTGTGACTGTTTCTTGTCGTTCGTGTGTGTTTTAAAGTAAAGAATTCTAAGTTCATACTATGTACTATGATGTATATATCGGCGAATTCATGCATTTAACCCGCTATTCACGCTTTATTTCCAATCTGTGTACTTTTTTTTGCAATCGTAACAGTGCATAATTGTATTCAAATTAAACCAGGAACATATGTTTCACAATATAGGACATAATAGCTATGTACACCGTTGTTATAAAAAATGTTTCATTACGCGCAATTTAATGTAATGAATATTTGAATCAGCTTGATTCATATTAAAGAGATAAAGACAATCTGAATTTCTTTAAAACTCGCGGCGTCCCGTTAGTGTTTCTTCGTTTATTGCATATTTTGTTTTTGTATATTACTACATTTGACATTATTGCACCATTACAGTATTTATCCCGTGGTAGTTTAACGAACATATATTGAAAACTCTGAGATGATATAACCTTTAATTTAAAAATATATTCAAGCAACGTTAGAGGGACACATCGCAATCTTGTTTATTTTTTAAACTCACAGCGTCCGGTGGATAACTTACATTTGTTCAATCATTTATATTAGTTATAAGAATAGTAATAAGCAAATTGTATTGTATTGCACCAATAATATATTAAAACGTATAGTAAAGTAAGACGAAAAAGAGAATATTTAAAATAGTACCTATTTAAATGTAACCAGGTTAAAAGTAAACATGATTCTGGTTATATAAATCAAGACACCCATTTCAAACTCTTCAATGTTGCCGTGGGTCCCTTTAAAACGAACATCATAATTGAATGATACACCGGAGGTGCTTATTTTAATAAAATTATTCAAGATTGCTCCGCGTCCCTTTAGAATCATAAGTGCTTTTCCTAGGCATGCAATATATATCTTATTTTTTAATTTCACACGGATCAAAAAAACGTTACTGGATTCTAGCGCATGACTCAGACACTTCTGTAAACAAATTTCTTCTTCTTCATATAATGGGGCTAAAACAACAGATGTGGTTATATTGGGACAGTGATAGAGGGAGCTAATAAAAAATACAAATTATGAAGAATGAATATGATATGTATCGGATAAACGCGGGGCAGAGGTGTTAGCTCAAAACCACAATGCATTATCCACTGAGACACCGAGGCCACTTTGTAAATGAACATATTCAGTACTATATCTCTCAAATTATATAGAAATCTATACATTCTGCAATGCTTTTCAAATCAGCTATTCCCATCTTCCTCTGTGTCACACTTGACTCCTATTTTTTATTATTAACAATGGAAATTTACCATGTTTACCAATTTAAATATTAATATTAATTTAATTGTATTGGTATAATACAATCTTTTAATATTTTGTCTATTCAAATCTCGCATTTCTCGTAAGTTCTGTTTTTCCTTTTTCCGGGTTTTCTCTTATTTCCAATATGGCTAATGCTGTTTTCAATTTATTATGTAAACTGAGTATATTCCCTGAATTTACAAACTATTTTTACAGAACAGAACATATATTTTATTTAACTTGTACATACGTACATCGTCATTTATGCATATATTAATACAATTTTTTATACATAAGTATAAGTCACGTGATTCTGCAAATTGATCATTTTATATCAGCAGTTGAGTAATATATATATAGCAAATAACTATTACATGAGGATGAAAATGCAAGCGATTCTTTTACAAAACTGTTTAATATAAAATATTTATGTTTCATTCTTCCGGTATGTATATTGTGAAAATATATAATTACTGATGTCTCTAATTAAATCGCAGTGCGCGTGTACACACTACG
>JAWPHD010022411.1:0-25173 GCA_037043455.1 Cyrtodaria siliqua | reverse complement strand
CAATTCTTACGCATATATGTCCAGTTCTTACACATATTTTCCGATCTTACGCATATATATTCAGTTCTTACGCATATATATTCAGTTCTTACACATATATATTTAGCTCTTACACATATATATTCAGTTCTTACACATATATATTCAGTTCTTACACATATATATTCCGTTCTAACACATATACATTCAGTTCTTACACATATATTCAGTTCTTACGCATATATATTCAATTCTTACGCATATATGTTCAGTTCTTACACATATATTCCGATCTTACGCATATATATTCCGTTCTTACGCATATATATTCAGTTCTTACACATATATATTCAGCTCTTACACATATATATTCAGTTCTTACACATATATATTCAGTTCTTACACATATATATTCAGTTCTACACATATATATTCAGTTCTTACACATATATATTCAGTTCTTACACATATATTCCGTTCTTACACATATATATTCCGTTCTAACACATATATATTCAGTTCTTACACATATATATTCAGTTCTTACACATATATATTCCGTTCTTACACATATATATTCAGTTCTTATACATATATATTCAGTTCTTACACATATATATTCAGTTCTTACGCTTATATATTCAGTTCTTACACATATATATGCAGTTCTTACACATATATATTCAGTTCTTACACATATATATTCAGTTCTTATACATATATATTCAGATCTTACACATATATATTCCGTTCTTACGCATATATATTCAGTTCTGACACATATATATTCAGTTCTTACACATATATATTCAGTTCTTACGCATATATATTCCGTTCTTAAGCATATAAATTCAGTGCTTACGCATATATATTCAGTTCTTACGCATATATATTCAGTTATTATGCATATATATTCAGTTCTTACACATATATATTCAGTTCTTACACATAAATATTCCGTTCTTACGCATATATATTCAATTCTTACACATATATATGCAGTTCTTACACAAATATATTCAGTTCTTACACATATATATTCAGTTTTTACACATATATTCAGTTCTTACACATATATTCAGTTCTTACACATATATATTCAGTTCTACACATATATATTCAGTTCTTACACATATATATTCAGTTCTTACACATATATATTCCGTTCTTACACATATATATTCCGTTCTAACACATATATATTCAGTTCTTACACATATATATTCAGTTCTTACACATATATATTCCGTTCTTACACATATATATTCAGTTCTTACACATATATATTCAGTTCTTACACATATATATTCAGTTCTACAAATATATATTCAGTTCTTACACATATATATTCAGTTCTTACACATATATATTCCGTTCTTACACATATATATTCTGTTCTAACACATATATATTCAGTTCTTACACATATATATTCAGTTCTTACATATATATATTCCGTTCTTACACATATATATTCAGTTCTTATACATATATATTCAGTTCTTACACATATATATTCAGTTCTTACGCTTATATATTCAGTTCTTACACATATATATGCAGTTCTTACACATATATATTCAGTTCTTACACATATATATTCAGTTCTTATACATATATATTCAGATCTTACACATATATATTCCGTTCTTACGCATATATATTCAGTTCTTACACATATATATTCAGTTCTTACACATATATATTCAGTTCTTACGCATATATATTCCGTTCTTAAGCATATAAATTTAGTTCTTACACTTATATATTCCGTTCTTACGCATATATATTCAGTTCTTACACATATATATGCAGTTCTTTCAAAAATATATTCAGTTCTTACACATATATATTCAGTTCTTACACATATATATGCAGTTCTTACACATATATATTTAGTTCTTACACATATATATTCAGTTCTTATACACATATATTCAGATCTTACACATATATATTCCGTTCTTACTCATATATATTCAGTTCTTACACATATATATTCAGTTCTTACACATATATATTCAGTTCTTACGCATATATATTCCGTTCTTAAGCATATAAATTCAGTGCTTGCGCATATATATTCAGTTCTTACGCATATATATTCAGTTCTTATGCATATATATTCAGTTCTTACACATATATATTCAGTTCTTACACATAAATATTCCGTTCTTACGCATATATATTCAATTCTTACACATATATATGCAGTTCTTACACAAATATATTCAGTTCTTACACATATATATTCAGTTTTTACGCATATATTCAGTTCTTACACATATATTCAGTTCTTACGCATATATATTCAATACTTACGCATATATGTCCAGTTCTTACACATATATTCCGATCTTACGCATATATATTCAGTTCTTACGCATATATATTCAGTTCTTACACATATATATTTAGCTCTTACACATATATATTCAGTTCTTACACATATATATTCAGTTCTTACACATATATATTCCGTTCTAACACATATACATTCAGTTCTTACACATATATTCAGTTCTTACGCATATATATTCAATTCTTACGCATATATGTCCAGTTCTTACACATATATTCCGATCTTACGCATATATATTCAGTTCTTACGCATATATATTCAGTTCTTACACATATATATTTAGCTCTTACACATATATATTTAGTTCTTACACATATATATTCAGATCTTACACATATATATTCCGTTCTAACACATATACATTCAGTTCTTACACATATATTCAGTTCTTACGCATATATATTCAATTCTTACGCATATATGTTCAGTTCTTACACATATATTCCGATCTTACGCATATATATTCCGTTCTTACGCATATATATTCAGTTCTTACACATATATATTCAGCTCTTACACATATATATTCAGTTCTTACACATATATATTCAGTTCTTACACATATATATTCAGTTCTACACATATATATTCAGTTCTTACACATATATATTCAGTTCTTACACATATATATTCCGTTCTTACACATATATATTCCGTTCTAACACATATATATTCAGTTCTTACACATATATATTCCGTTCTTACGCATATATATTCAGTTCTTACACATATATATTCCGTTCTAAAACATATATATTCAGTTCTTACACATATATATTCAGTTCGTACACATATATATTCAGTTCTTACACATATATATGCAGTTCTTACACAAATATATTCAGTTCTTACACATATATATTCAGTTCTTACACATATATTTGCAGCTCTTACACAAATATATTCAGTTCTTACACATATATTTTCAGTTCTTACGCATATATTCAGTTCTTACGCATATATTCAGTTCTTACGCATATATGTTCAGTTCTTACACATATATATTCCGTTCTTAAACATATATATTCAGTTCTTATACATATATATTCAGTTCTTACACATATATATTCAGTTCTTACGCATATATATTCAGTTCTTACACATATATATGCAGTTCTTACACATATATATTCAGTTCTTACACATATATATTCAGTTCTTATACATATATATTCAGATCTTACACATATATATTCCGTTCTTACGCATATATATTCAGTTCTTACACATATATATTCAGTTCTTACACATATATATTCAGTTCTTACGCATATATATTCCGTTCTTAAGCATATAAATCCAGTGCTTGCGCATATATATTCAGTTCTTACGCATATATATTCAGTTCTTATGCATATATATTCAGTTCTTACACATATATATTCAGTTCTTACACATAAATATTCCGTTCTTACGCATATATATTCAATTCTTACACATATATATGCAGTTCTTACACAAATAAATTCAGTTCTTACACATATATATTCAGTTTTTACGCATATATTCAGTTCTTACACATATATTCAGTTCTTACGCATATATATTCAATTCTTACGCATATATGTCCAGTTCTTACACATATTTTCCGATCTTACGCATATATATTCAGTTCTTACGCATATATATTCAGTTCTTACACATATATATTTAGCTCTTACACATATATATTCAGTTCTTACACATATATATTCAGTTCTTACACATATATATTCCGTTCTAACACATATACATTCAGTTCTTACACATATATTCAGTTCTTACGCATATATATTCAATTCTTACGCATATATGTTCAGTTCTTACACATATATTCCGATCTTACGCATATATATTCCGTTCTTACGCATATATATTCAGTTCTTACACATATATATTCAGCTCTTACACATATATATTCAGTTCTTACACATATATATTCAGTTCTTACACATATATATTCAGTTCTTCACATATATATTCAGTTCTTACACATATATATTCAGTTCTTACACATATATTCCGTTCTTACACATATATATTCCGTTCTAACACATATATATTCAGTTCTTACACATATATATTCAGTTCTTACACATATATATTCCGTTCTTACACATATATATTCAGTTCTTATACATATATATTCAGTTCTTACACATATATATTCAGTTCTTACGCTTATATATTCAGTTCTTACACATATATATGCAGTTCTTACACATATATATTCAGTTCTTACACATATATATTCAGTTCTTATACATATATATTCAGATCTTACACATATATATTCCGTTCTTACGCATATATATTCAGTTCTGACACATATATATTCAGTTCTTACACATATATATTCAGTTCTTACGCATATATATTCCGTTCTTAAGCATATAAATTCAGTGCTTACGCATATATATTCAGTTCTTACGCATATATATTCAGTTCTTATGCATATATATTCAGTTCTTACACATATATATTCAGTTCTTACACATAAATATTCCGTTCTTACGCATATATATTCAATTCTTACACATATATATGCAGTTCTTACACAAATATATTCAGTTCTTACACATATATATTCAGTTTTTACACATATATTCAGTTCTTACACATATATTCAGTTCTTACACATATATATTCAGTTCTACACATATATATTCAGTTCTTACACATATATATTCAGTTCTTACACATATATATTCCGTTCTTACACATATATATTCCGTTCTAACACATATATATTCAGTTCTTACACATATATATTCAGTTCTTACACATATATATTCCGTTCTTACACATATATATTCAGTTCTTACACATATATATTCAGTTCTTACACATATATATTCAGTTCTACAAATATATATTCAGTTCTTACACATATATATTCAGTTCTTACACATATATATTCCGTTCTTACACATATATATTCTGTTCTAACACATATATATTCAGTTCTTACACATATATATTCAGTTCTTACATATATATATTCCGTTCTTACACATATATATTCAGTTCTTATACATATATATTCAGTTCTTACACATATATATTCAGTTCTTACGCTTATATATTCAGTTCTTACACATATATATGCAGTTCTTACACATATTTTTCAATTCAGTTCTTACACATATATATTCAGTTCTTATACATATACATTCAGATCTTACACATATATATTCCGTTCTTACGCATATATATTCAGTTCTTACACATATATATTCAGTTCTTACACATATATATTCAGTTCTTACGCATATATATTCCGTTCTTAAGCATATAAATTTAGTGCTTACGCATATATATTCAGTTCTTACGCATATATATTCAGTTCTTACACATATATATTCCTTTCTTACGCATATATATTCAGTTCTTACACATATATATGCAGTTCTTACACAAATATATTCAGTTCTTACACATATATATTCCGTTCTTACGCATATATTCAGTTCTTACGCATATATTCAGTTCTTACGCAGCATATATTCAGTTCTTACGCATATTTTCAGTTTTTACGCATATATATTCAGCTCTTACACATATATATTCAGTTCTTACACATATATATTCATATATATTCAGTTCTTACACATATATATTCAGTTCTAACACATATATATTCAGTTCTTACGCATATATATTCCGTTCTTAAGCATATAAATTCAGTGCTTACGCATATATATTCAGTTCTTACGCATATATATTCAGTTCTTATGCATATATATTCAGTTCTTACACATATATATTCAGTTCTTACACATAAATATTCCGTTCTTACGCATATATATTCAATTCTTACACATATATATGCAGTTCTTACACAAATATATTCAGTTCTTACACATATATATTCAGTTTTTACACATATATTCAGTTCTTACACATATATTCAGTTCTTACACATATATATTCAGTTCTACACATATATATTCAGTTCTTACACATATATATTCAGTTCTTACACATATATATTCCGTTCTTACACATATATATTCCGTTCTAACACATATATATTCAGTTCTTACACATATATATTCAGTTCTTACACATATATATTCCGTTCTTACACATATATATTCAGTTCTAACACATATATATTCAGTTCTTACACATATATATTCAGTTCTACAAATATATATTCAGTTCTTACACATATATATTCAGTTCTTACACATATATATTCCGTTCTTACAAATATATATTCTGTTCTAACACATATATATTCAGTTCTTACATATATATATTCCGTTCTTACACATATATATTCAGTTCTTATACATATATATTCAGTTCTTACACATATATATTCAGTTCTTACGCTTATATATTCAGTTCTTACACATATATATGCAGTTCTTACACATATATATTCAGTTCTTACACATATATATTCAGTTCTTATACATATATATTCAGATCTTACACATATATATTCCGTTCTTACGCATATATATTCAGTTCTTACACATATATATTCAGTTCTTACACATATATATTCAGTTCTTACGCATATATATTCCGTTCTTAAGCATATAAATTTAGTGCTTACGCATATATATTCAGTTTTTACGCATATATATTCAGTTCTTACACATATATATTCCTTTCTTACGCATATATATTCAGTTCTTACACATATATATGCAGTTCTTACACAAATATATTCAGTTCTTACACATATATATTCCGTTCTTACGCATATATTCAGTTCTTACGCATATATTCAGTTCTTACGCAGCATATATTCAGTTCTTACGCATATTTTCAGTTTTTACGCATATATATTCAGCTCTTACACATATATATTCAGTTCTTACACATATATATTCATATATATTCAGTTCTTACACATATATATTCAGTTCTAACACATATATATTCAGTTTTTACACATATATATTCTGTTCTTACGCATATATTCCGTTCTTATGCATATATTCAGTTCTTACACATATATATTCAGTTCTTACACATATATATTCCGTTCTTACGCATATATATTCAGTTCTTACACATATATATTCAGTTCTTACACATATATATTCAGTTCTTAAGCATATATATTCCGTTCTTAAGCATATAAATTCAGTTCTTACGCATATATATTCCGTTCTTACGCATATATATTCAGTTCTTACACATATATATATTCAGTTCTTACACATATATATTCCGTTCTTACGCATATATATTCAATTCTTACACATATATATGCAGTTCTTACACAAATATATTCAGTTCTTACACATATATATTCAGTTTTTACGCATATATTCAGTTCTTACACATATATTCAGTTCTTACGCATATATATTCAATTCTTACGCATATATGTCCAGTTCTTACACATATATTCCGATCTTACGCATATATATTCAGTTCTTACGCATATATATTCAGTTCTTACACATATATATTTAGCTCTTACACATATATATTCAGTTCTGACACATATATATTCAGTTCTTACACATATATATTCCGTTCTAACACATATATATTCAGTTCTTTCACATATATATTCAGTTCTTACACATATATATTCCGTTCTAACACATATATATTCAGTTCTTTCACATATATATTCAGTTCTTACACATATATATTCCTTTCTTACGCATATATATTCATTTCTTACACATATATATTCCTTTCTTACGCATATATATTCAGTTCTTACACATATATATGCAGTTCTTACACAAATATATTCAGTTCTTACACATATATATTCCGTTCTTACGCATATATTCAGTTCTTACGCATATATTCAGTTCTTACGCAGCATATATTCAGTTCTTACGCATATATTCAGTTTTTACGCATATATATTCAGCTCTTACACATATATATTCAGTTCTTACACATATATATTAATATATATTCAGTTCTTACACATATATATTCAGTTCTAACACATATATATTCAGTTTTTACACATATATATTCAGTTCTTACGCATATATTCCGTTCTTATGCATATATTCAGTTCTTACACATATATATTCAGTTCTTACACATATATATTCAGTTCTTATACATATATATTCAGTTCTTACACATATATATTCCGTTCTTACGCATATATATTCAGTTCTTACACATATATATTCAGTTCTTACACATATATATTCTGTTCTTACGCATATATATTCCGTTCTTACGCATATATTCAGTTCTTACGCATATATTTAGTTCTTACACAAATATATTCAGTTCTTACACATGTATATTCAGTGCTTATACATATATATTCAGTTCTTACACATATATATTCCGTTCTTACGCATATATATTCAGTTCTTACACATATATATTCAGTTCTTACACATATATATTCAGTTCTTACACATATATATTCCTTTCTTACGCATATATATTCAGTTCTTACACATATATATGCAGTTCTTACACAAATATATTCAGTTCTTACACATATATATTCAGTTCTTACGCATATATTCAGTTCTTACGCATATATTCAGTTCTTACGCATATATCTTCAGCTCTTACACATATATATTCAGTTCTTACACATATATATGCAGTTCTTACACAAATATATTCAGTTCTTACACATATATATTCAGTTCTTACGCATATATTCAGTTCTTACGCATATATTCAGTTCTTACGCATATATCTTCAGCTCTTACACATATATATTCAGTTCTTACACATATATATTCAATTCTTACACATATATATTCAGTTCTAACACATATATATTCAGTTCTTACACATATATATTCAGTTCTTACGCATATATTCCGTTCTTATGCATATATTTATATCTTACACATATATATTCAGTTCTGACACATATATATATTCAGTTCTTATACATATATATTCAGTTCTTATACATATATATTTCGTTCTTACGCATATATATTCAGTTCTTACACATATATATTCAGTTCTTACACATATATATTCAGTTCTTACGCATATATATTCCCTTCTTACGCATATATTCAGTTCTTACCCATATATTCAGTTCTTACACATATATATTCAGTTGTTACACATATATATTCAGTTCTTATACATATATATTCAGATCTTAAACATATACATTCCGTTCTTACGCATATATATTCAGTTCTTACACATATATATTCAGTTCTTACACATATATATTCAGTTCTTACGCATATATATTCCGTTCTTAAGCATATCAATTCAGTTCTTACGCATATATATTCAGTTCTTACGCATATATATTCAGTTCTTATGCATATATATTCAGTTCTTACACATATATATTCAGTTCTTACACATATATATTCCGTTCTTACGCATATATATTCAATTCTTACACATATATATGCAGTTCTTACACAAATATATTCAGTTCTTACACATATATATTCAGTTTTTACGCATATATTCAGTTCTTAAACATATATTCAGTTCTTACGCATTGATATTCAATTCTTACGCATATATGTCCAGTTCTTACACATATATTCCGATCTTACGCATATATATTCAGTTCTTACGCATATATAATCAGTTCTTACACATATATATTTAGCTCTTACACATATATTCCGATCTTACGCATATATATTCCGTTCTTACGCATATATATTCAATTCTTACGCATATATTTTCAGTTCTTACACATATATTCCGATCTTACGCATATATATTCCGTTCTTACGCATATATATTCATTTCTTACACATATATATTCAGCTCTTACACATATATATTCAGTTCTTACACATATATATTCAGTTCTTACACATATATATTCAGTTCTTACACATATATATTCAGTTCTTACACATATATATTCAGTTCTCACACATATATATTCCGTTCTTACGCATATATATTCAGTTCTTACACATATATATTCCTTTCTAAGACATATATATTCAGTTCTTACACATATATATTCAGTTCTTACACATATATATTCAGTCCTTACACATATATATGCAGTTCTTACACATATATATAGTTCTTACACATATATATTCAGTTCTTACGCATATATTCAGTTCTTACGCATATATTCAGTTCTTACGCGTGTATATTCAATTCTTACGCATATATGTTTAGTTCTTACACATATATTCCGATCTTACGCATATATATTCAGTTCTTACGCATATATATTCAGTTCTTACACATATATATTCAGCTCTTACACATATATATTCAGTTCTTACACATGTATATTCAGTTCTTACACATATATATTCAGTTCTACACATATATATTCAGTTCTTACACATATATATTCAGTTCTTACACATATATATTCCGTTCTTACACATATATATTCCGTTCTAACACATATATATTCAGTTCTTACACATATATATTCAGTTCTTACACATATATATTCCGTTCTTACACATATATATTCAGTTCTTATACATATATATTCAGTTCTTACACATATATATTCAGTTCTTACGCATATATATTCAGTTCTTACACATATATATGCAGTTCTTACACATCTATATTCAGTTCTTACACATATATATTCAGTTCTTATACATATATATTCAGTTCTTACACATATATATTCCGTTCTTACGCATGTATATTCAGTTCTTACACATATATATGCAGTTCTTACACAAATATATTCAGTTCTTACACATATATATTCAGTTTTTACGCATATATTCAGTTCTTACACATATTTTCCGATCTTACGCATATATATTCAGTTCTTACGCATATATATTCAGTTCTTACACATATATATTCAGCTCTTACACATATATATTCCGTTCTTACACATATATATTCAGTTCTTACACATATATATTCAGTTCTTACACATATATATTCAGTTCTCACACATATATATTCCGTTCTTACGCATATATATTCAGTTCTTACACATATATATTCCTTTCTAAGACATATATATTCAGTTCTTACACATATATATTCAGTTCTTACACATATATATTCAGTCCTTACACATATATATGCAGTTCTTACACAAATATATTCAGTTCTTACACATATATATTCAGTTCTTACGCATATATTCAGTTCTTACGCATATATTCAGTTCTTACGCGTGTATATTCAATTCTTACGCATATATGTTTAGTTCTTACACATATATTCCGATCTTACGCATATATATTCAGTTCTTACGCATATATATTCAGTTCTTACACATATATATTCAGCTCTTACACATATATATTCAGTTCTTACACATGTATATTCAGTTCTTACACATATATATTCAGTTCTACACATATATATTCAGTTCTTACACATATATATTCAGTTCTTACACATATATATTCCGTTCTTACACATATATATTCCGTTCTAACACATATATATTCAGTTCTTACACATATATATTCAGTTCTTACACATATATATTCCGTTCTTACACATATATATTCAGTTCTTATACATATATATTCAGTTCTTACACATATATATTCAGTTCTTACGCATATATATTCAGTTCTTACACATATATATGCAGTTCTTACACATCTATATTCAGTTCTTACACATATATATTCAGTTCTTATACATATATATTCAGTTCTTACACATATATATTCCGTTCTTACGCATATATATTCAGTTCTTACACATATATATGCAGTTCTTACACAAATATATTCAGTTCTTACACATATATATTCAGTTTTTACGCATATATTCAGTTCTTACACATATATTCCGATCTTACGCATATATATTCAGTTCTTACGCATATATATTCAGTTCTTACACATATATATTCAGCTCTTACACATATATATTCCGTTCTTACACATATATTTTCAGTTTTTACACATATATATTCCGTTCTAACACATATATATTCAGTTCTTACACATATATATTCAGTTCTTACACATATATATTCCATTCTTACGCATATATATTCAGTTCTTACACATATATATTCCGTTCTAACACATATATATTCAGTTCTTACACATATATATTCAGTTCTTACAAATATATATTCCGTTCTTACGCATATATATTCAGTTCTTACGCATATATATTCAGTTCTAACACATATATATTCAGTTCTTACGCATATATATTCAGTTCTTACGCATATATATTTAGTTCTTACGCATATATATTCAGTTCTTACACATATATATTCAGTTTTTACACATATATATTCCGTTCTTACGCATATATATTCAATTCTTACACATATATATGCAGTTCTTACACAAATATATTCAGTTCTTACATATATATATTCAGTTTTTACGCATATATTTAGTTCTTACACATATATTCAGTTCTTACGCATATATATTCAATTCTTACGCATATATGTCCAGTTCTTACACATATATTCCGATCTTACGCATATATATTCAGTTCTTACGCATATATATTCAGTTCTTACACATATATATTTAGCTCTTACATATATATATTCAGTTCTTAAGTTACACATATATATTCAGTTCTAACACATATATATTCAGTTCTTACACATATATATTCCATTCTTACGCATATATATTCAGTTCTTACACATATATATTCCGTTCTAACACATATATATTCAGTTCTTACACATATATATTCAGTTCTTACAAATATATATTCCGTTCTTACGCATATATATTCAATTCTTACGCATATATGTTCAGTTCTTACACATATAATCCGATCTTACGCATATATATTCAGTTTTTACAGATATATATTCCGTTCTTACGAATATATATTTAGTTCTTACACATATATATTCAGTTCTTACACAAATATATTCAGTTCTTACACATATATATTCCGTTCTTACTCATATATATTCAATTCTTACACATATATATGCAGTTTTTTACACAAATATATTCAGTTCTTACATATATATATTCAGTTTTTACGTATTTATTCAGTTCTTACACATATATTCAGTTCTTACGCATATATATTCAATTCTTACGCATATATGTCCAGTTCTTACACATATATTCCGATCTTACGCATATATATTCAGTTCTTACGCATATATATTCAGTTCTTACACATATATATTTAGCTCTTACATATATATATTCAGTTCTTACACATATATATTCAGTTCTTACACATATATATTCCGTTCTAACACATATATATTCAGTTATAACACATATATATTCAGTTCTTACACATATATATTCCGTTCTTACGCATATATATTCAGTTCTTACACATATATATGCAGTTCTTACAAAAATATATTCAGTTCTTACACATATATATTCAGTTCTTACGCATATATTCAGTTCTTACGCATATATTCAGTTCTTACGCATATATATTCAATTCTTACGCATGTATATTCAGTTCTTACACATATATATGCAGTTCTTACACAAATATATTCAGTTCTTACACATATATATTCAGTTTTTACGCATATATTCAGTTCTTACACATATATTCCGATCTTACGCATATATATTCAGTTCTTACGCATATATATTCAGTTCTTACACATATATATTCAGCTCTTACACATATATATTCCGTTCTTACACATATATATTCAGTTCTTACACATATATATTCAGTTCTTACACATATATATTCAGTTCTCACACATATATATTCCGTTCTTACGCATATATATTCAGTTCTTACACATATATATTCCTTTCTAAGACATATATATTCAGTTCTTACACATATATATTCAGTTCTTACACATATATATTCAGTCCTTACACATATATATGCAGTTCTTACACAAATATATTCAGTTCTTACACACATATATTCAGTTCTTACGCATATATTCAGTTCTTACGCATATATTCAGTTCTTACGCGTGTATATTCAATTCTTACGCATATATGTTTAGTTCTTACACATATATTCCGATCTTACGCATATATATTCAGTTCTTACGCATATATATTCAGTTCTTTCACATATATATTCAGCTCTTACACATATATATTCAGTTCTTACACATGTATATTCAGTTCTTACACATATATATTCAGTTCTACACATATATATTCAGTTCTTACACATATATATTCAGTTCTTACACATATATATTCCGTTCTTACACATATATATTCCGTTCTAACACATATATATTCAGTTCTTACACATATATATTCAGTTCTTACACATATATATTCCGTTCTTACACATATATATTCAGTTCTTATACATATATATTCAGCTCTTACACATATATATTCAGTTCTTACGCATATATATTCAGTTCTTACACATATATATGCAGTTCTTACACATCTATATTCAGTTCTTACACATATATATTCAGTTCTTATACATATATATTCAGTTCTTACACATATATATTCCGTTCTTACGCATATATATTCAGTTCTTACACATATATATGCAGTTCTTACACAAATATATTCAGTTCTTACACATATATATTCAGTTTTTACGCATATATTCAGTTCTTACACATATATTCCGATCTTACGCATATATATTCATTTCTTACGCATATATATTCAGTTCTTACACATATATATTCAGCTCTTACACATATATATTCCGTTCTTACACATATATTTTCAGTTTTTACACATATATATTCCGTTCTAACACATATATATTCAGTTCTTACACATATATATTCAGTTCTTACACATATATATTCCATTCTTACGCATATATATTCAGTTCTTACACATATATATTCCGTTCTAACACATATATATTCAGTTCTTACACATATATATTCAGTTCTTACAAATATATATTCCGTTCTTACGCATATATATTCAGTTCTTACGCATATATATTCAGTTCTAACACATATATATTCAGTTCTTACGCATATATATTCAGTTCTTACGCATATATATTTAGTTCTTACGCATATATATTCAGTTCTTACACATATATATTCAGTTTTTACACATATATATTCCGTTCTTACGCATATATATTCAATTCTTACACATATATATGCAGTTCTTACACAAATATATTCAGTTCTTACATATATATATTCAGTTTTTACGCATATATTTAGTTCTTACACATATATTCAGTTCTTACGCATATATATTCAATTCTTACGCATATATGTCCAGTTCTTACACATATATTCCGATCTTACGCATATATATTCAGTTCTTACGCATATATATTCAGTTCTTACACATATATATTTAGCTCTTACATATATATATTCAGTTCTTACACATATATATTTAGTTCTAACACATATATATTCAGTTCTTACACATATATATTCCATTCTTACGCATAAATATTCAGTTCTTACACATATATATTCCGTTCTAACACATATATATTCAGTTCTTACAAATATATATTCAGTTCTTACAAATATATATTCCGTTCTTACGCATATATATTCAATTCTTACGCATATATGTTCAGTTCTTACACATATAATCCGATCTTACGCATATATATTCAGTTTTTACAGATATATATTCCGTTCTTACGAATATATATTTAGTTCTTACACATATATATTCAGTTCTTACACATATATATTCAGTTCTTACACATATATATTCAGTTCTTATACATATATATTCAGTTCTTACACATATATTTTCAGTTCTTACGCATATATTCAGTTCTTACGCATATATATTCAATTCTTACGCATATATGTTCAGTTCTTACACATATATTCCGATCTAACGCATATATATTCAGTTCTTACACATATATATTCAGTTTTTACACATATATATTCAGTTCTTACACATATATATTCAGTTCTTACACATATATATGCAGTTCTTACACAAATATATTCAGTTCTTACACATATATATTCAGTTCTTACGCTTATATTCAGTTCTTACGCATATATTCAGTTCTTACGCGTATATATTCAATTCTTACGCATATATGTTCAGTTCTTACACATATATTCCGATCTTACGCATATATATTCAGTTCTTACGCATATATATTCAGTTCTTTCACATATATATTCAGCTCTTACACATATATATTCAGTTCTTACACATATATATTCAGTTCTTACACATATATATTCAGTTATACACATATATATTCAGTTCTTACACGTATATATTCAGTTCTTACACATATATATTCCGTTCTTACGCATATATATTCCGTTCTAACACATATATATTCAGTTCTTACACATATATATTCAGTTCTTACACATATATATTCCGTTCTTACACATATATATTCCATTCTTACACATATATATTCCGTTCTTACACATATATATTCAGTTATTATACATATATATCCAGTTCTTACACATATATATTCAGTTCTTACGCATGTATATTCAGTTCTTACACATATATATGCAGTTCTTACACATATATATGCAGTTCTTACACATATATATTCAGTTCTTACACATATATATTCAGTTCTTATACATATATATTCAGTTCTTACACATATATATTCCGTTCTTACGCATATATATTCAGTTCTTACACATATATATGCAGTTCTTACACAAATATATTCAGTTCTTACACACATATATTCAGTTTTTACGCATATATTCAGTTCTTACACATATATTCCGATCTTACGCATATATATTCAGTTCTTACGCATATATATTCAGTTCTTACACATATATATTCAGCTCTTACACATATATATTCAGTTCTTACACATATATATTCAGTTCTTACACATATATATTCAGTTCTAACACATATATATTCAGTTCTTAAACATATATATTCAGTTCTTACACATATATATTCCGTTCTTACGCATATATATTCAGTTCTTACACATATATATTCCGTTCTAACACATTTATACTCAGTTCTTACACATATATATTCAGTTCTTACACATATATATGCAGTTCTTACGCATATATATTCAGTTCTTACGCATATATATTCAGTTCTTACACATATATATTCAGTTCTTACGCATATATATTCAGTTCTTACGCATATATATTTAGTTCTTACGCATATATATTCAGTTCTTACACATATATATTCAGTTCTTACGCATATATATTCAGTTCTTACACATATATATTCAGTTCTTACGCATATATATTCAGTTCTTACGCATATATATTCAGTTCTTACACATATATATTCAGTTCTTAAACATATATATTCCGTTCTTACGCATATATATTCAATTCTTACACATATATATGCAGTTCTTACACAAATATATTCAGTTCTTACACATATATATGCAGTTTTTACGCATATATTCAGTTCTTACACATGTATATTCCGTTCTTACACATATATATTCCGTTCTTACTCATATATATTCAGTTCTTACACATATATATGCAGTTCTTATACAAATATGTTCAGTTCTTACACATATATATTCAGTTCTTACGCATATATTCAGTTCTAACACATATATATTCAGTTCTTACACATATATATTCCGTTCTTACACATATATATTCAGTTCTTACACATATATATTCAGCTCTTACACATATATATTCCGTTCTTACACATATATATTCAGTTCTTACACATATATATTCAGTTCTTACACATATATATGCAGTTCTTACACAAATATATTCAGTTCTTACACATATATATTCAGTTCTTACGCATATATTCAGTTCTAACGCATAGATTCAGTTCTTACGCGTATATATTCAATTCTTACGCATATATGTTCAGTTCTTACACATATATTCCGATCTTACGCATATATATTCAGTTATTACGCATATATATTCAGTTCTTACACATATATTCAGCTCTTACACATATATATTCAGTTCTTACACATATATATTTAGTTCTTACACATATATATTCAGTTATACACATATATATTCCGTTCTTACGCATATATACTCCGTTCTAACACATATATATTCAGTTCTTACACATATATATTCCGTTCTTACACATATATATTCAGTTCTTACACATATATATTCCGTTCTTACACATATATATTCAGTTCTTATACATATATATTCAGTTCTTACACATATATATTCAGTTCTTACGCATGTATATTCAGTTCTTACACATATATATGCAGTTCTTACACATATATATTCAGTTCTTACACATATATATTCAGTTCTTATACATATATATTCAGTTCTTACACATATATATTCCGTTCTTACGCATATATATTCAGTTCTTACACATATATATGCAGTTCTTACACAAATATATTCAGTTCTTACACACATATATTCAGTTTTTACGCATATATTCAGTTCTTACACATACATTCCGATCTTACGCATATATATTCAGCTCTTACACATATATATTCAGTTCTTACACATATATATTCAGTTCTTACACATATATATTCCGTTCTTACGCATATATATTCAGTTCTTACGCATATATATTCAGTTCTTACACATATATATTCAGTTCTTACGCATATATATTCAGTTCTTACGCATATATATTTAGTTCTTACGCATATATATTCAGTTCTTACACATATATATTCAGTTCTTACACATATATATTCCGTTCTTACGCATATATATTCAATTCTTACACATATATATGCAGTTCTTACACAAATATATTCAGTTCTTACACATATATATTCAGTTTTTACGCATATATTCAACTCTTACACATATATTCAGTTCTTACGCATATATATTCAATTCTTACGCATATATGTCCAGTTCTTACACATATATTCCGATCTTACGCATATATATTCAGTTCTTACGCATATATATTCAGTTCTTACACATATATATTTAGCTCTTACACATATATATTCAGTTTTTACACATATATATTCAGTTCTTACACATATATATTCCGTTCTTACACATATATATTCCGTTCTTACTCATATATATTCAGTTCTTACACATATTTATGCAGTTCTTACACAAATATGTTGAGTTCTTACACATATATATTCAGTTCTTACGCATATATTCAGTTCTTACGCATATATTCAGTACTTACGCGTATATATTCAATTCTTACGCATATATATTCAATTCTTACACATATATATTCAGCTCTTACACATATATATTCAGTTCTTACACATATATATTCAGTTCTTACACATATATATTCAGTTCTAACACATATATATTCAGTTCTTACACATATATATTCAGTTCTTACACATATATATTCCGTTCTTACACATATATATTCCGTTCTTATGCATATATATTCAGTTCTTACACATATATATTCCGTTCTAACACATATATATTCAGTTCTTACACATATATGTGCAGTTCTTACACAAATATATTCAGTTCTTACACATATATATTCAGTTCTTACGCATATATTCAGTGTTCTTACACATATATATGCAGTTCTTACACATATATATGCAGTTCTTACACATATATATTCAGTTCTTACACATATATATTCAGTTCTTATACATATATATTCAGTTCTTACACATATATATTCCGTTCTTACGCATATATATTCAGTTCTTACACATATATATGCAGTTCTTACACAAATATATTCAGTTCTTACACACATATATTCAGTTTTTACGCATATATTCAGTTCTTACACATATATTCCGATCTTACGCATATATATTCAGTTCTTACGCATATATATTCAGTTCTTACACATATATATTCAGCTCTTACACATATATATTCAGTTCTTACACATATATATTCAGTTCTTACACATATATATTCTGTTCTTACACATATATATTCAGTTCTTAAACATATATATTCAGTTCTTACACATATATATTCCGTTCTTACGCATATATATTCAGTTCTTACACATATATATTCCGTTCTAACACATTTATACTCAGTTCTTACACATATATATTCAGTTCTTACACATATATATGCAGTTCTTACGCATATATATTCAGTTCTTACGCATATATATTCAGTTCTTACACATATATATTCAGTTCTTACGCATATATATTCAGTTCTTACGCATATATATTTAGTTCTTACGCATATATATTCAGTTCTTACACATATATATTCAGTTCTTACGCATATATATTCAGTTCTTACACATATATATTCAGTTCTTACGCATATATATTCAGTTCTTACGCATATATATTCAGCTCTTACACATATATATTCAGCTCGTACACATATATATTCAGTTCTTACACATATATATTCAGTTCTTACACATATATATTCAGTTCTAACACATATATATTCAGTTCTTACACATCTATATTCAGTTCTTTCACATATATATTCCGTTCTTACACATATATATTCCGTTCTTACGCATATATATTCAGTTTTTACACATATATATTCCGTTCTAACACATATATATTCAGTTCTTACACATATATATTCTGTTCTAACACATATATATTCAGTTCTTACACATATATATTCAGTTTTTACACATATATATTCAGTTCTTACACATATATATTCAGTTCTTACACATATATATGCAGTTCTTACACAAATATATTCAGTTCTTACACATATATATTCAGTTCTTACGCTTATATTCAGTTCTTACGCATATATTCAGTTCTTACGCGTATATATTCAATTCTTACGCATATATGTTCAGTTCTTACACATATATTCCGATCTTACGCATATATATTCAGTTCTTACGCATATATATTCAGTTCTTTCACATATATATTCAGCTCTTACACATATATATTCAGTTCTTACACATATATATTCAGTTCTTACACATATATATTCAGTTATACACATATATATTCAGTTCTTACACGTATATATTCAGTTCTTACACATATATATTCCGTTCTTACGCATATATATTCCGTTCTAACACATATATATTCAGTTCTTACACATATATATTCAGTTCTTACACATATATATTCCGTTCTTACACATATATATTCCGTTCTTACACATATATATTCCGTTCTTACACATATATATTCAGTTATTATACATATATATCCAGTTCTTACACATATATATTCAGTTCTTACGCATGTATATTCAGTTCTTACACATATATATGCAGTTCTTACACATATATATGCAGTTCTTACACATATATATTCCGTTCTAACACATATATATTCAGTTCTTACACATATATATGCAGTTCTTACACAAATATATCCAGTTCTTACACATATATATTCAGTTCTTACGCATGTATATTCAGTTCTTACACATATATATGCAGTTCTTACACATATATATGCAGTTCTTACACATATATATTCAGTTCTTACACATATATATTCAGTTCTTATACATATATATTCAGTTCTTACACATATATATTCCGTTCTTACGCATATATATTCAGTTCTTACACATATATATGCAGTTCTTACACAAATATATTCAGTTCTTACACACATATATTCAGTTTTTACGCATATATTCAGTTCTTACACATATATTCCGATCTTACGCATATATATTCAGTTCTTACGCATATATATTCAGTTCTTACACATATATATTCAGCTCTTACACATATATATTCAGTTCTTACACATATATATTCAGTTCTTACACATATATATTCTGTTCTTACACATATATATTCAGTTCTTAAACATATATATTCAGTTCTTACACATATATATTCCGTTCTTACGCATATATATTCAGTTCTTACACATATATATTCCGTTCTAACACATTTATACTCAGTTCTTACACATATATATTCAGTTCTTACACATATATATGCAGTTCTTACGCATATATATTCAGTTCTTACGCATATATATTCAGTTCTTACACATATATATTCAGTTCTTACGCATATATATTCAGTTCTTACGCATATATATTTAGTTCTTACGCATATATATTCAGTTCTTACACATATATATTCAGTTCTTACGCATATATATTCAGTTCTTACACATATATATTCAGTTCTTACGCATATATATTCAGTTCTTACGCATATATATTCAGCTCTTACACATATATATTCAGCTCGTACACATATATATTCAGTTCTTACACATATATATTCAGTTCTTACACATATATATTCAGTTCTAACACATATATATTCAGTTCTTACACATCTATATTCAGTTCTTTCACATATATATTCCGTTCTTACACATATATATTCCGTTCTTACGCATATATATTCAGTTTTTACACATATATATTCCGTTCTAACACATATATATTCAGTTCTTACACATATATATTCTGTTCTAACACATATATATTCAGTTCTTACACATATATATTCAGTTTTTACACATATATATTCAGTTCTTACACATATATATTCAGTTCTTACACATATATATGCAGTTCTTACACAAATATATTCAGTTCTTACACATATATATTCAGTTCTTACGCTTATATTCAGTTCTTACGCATATATTCAGTTCTTACGCGTATATATTCAATTCTTACGCATATATGTTCAGTTCTTACACATATATTCCGATCTTACGCATATATATTCAGTTCTTACGCATATATATTCAGTTCTTTCACATATATATTCAGCTCTTACACATATATATTCAGTTCTTACACATATATATTCAGTTCTTACACATATATATTCAGTTATACACATATATATTCAGTTCTTACACGTATATATTCAGTTCTTACACATATATATTCCGTTCTTACGCATATATATTCCGTTCTAACACATATATATTCAGTTCTTACACATATATATTCAGTTCTTACACATATATATTCCGTTCTTACACATATATATTCCGTTCTTACACATATATATTCCGTTCTTACACATATATATTCAGTTATTATACATATATATCCAGTTCTTACACATATATATTCAGTTCTTACGCATGTATATTCAGTTCTTACACATATATATGCAGTTCTTACACATATATATGCAGTTCTTACACATATATATTCAGTTCTTACACATATATATTCAGTTCTTATACATATATATTCAGTTCTTACACATATATATTCCGTTCTTACGCATATATATTCAGTTCTTACACATATATATGCAGTTCTTACACAAATATATTCAGTTCTTACACACATATATTCAGTTTTTACGCATATATTCAGTTCTTACACATATATTCCGATCTTACGCATATATATTCAGTTCTTACGCATATATATTCAGTTCTTACACATATATATTCAGCTCTTACACATATATATTCAGTTTTACACATATATATTCAGTTCTTACACATATATATTCAGTTCTAACACATATATATTCAGTTCTTAAACATATATATTCAGTTCTTACACATATATATTCCGTTCTTACGCATATATATTCAGTTCTTACACATATATATTCCGTTCTAACACATTTATACTCAGTTCTTACACATATATATTCAGTTCTTACACATATATATGCAGTTCTTACGCATATATATTCAGTTCTTACGCATATATATTCAGTTCTTACACATATATATTCAGTTCTTACGCATATATATTCAGTTCTTACGCATATATATTTAGTTCTTACGCATATATATTCATTTCTTACACATATATATTCAGTTCTTACGCATATATATTCAGTTCTTACACATATATATTCAGTTCTTGCGCATATATATTCAGTTCTTACACATATATATTCAGTTCTTAAACATATATATTCCGTTCTTACGCATATATATTCAATTCTTACACATATATATGCAGTTCTTACACAAATATATTCAGTTCTTACACATATATATGCAGTTTTTACGCATATATTCAGTTCTTACACATGTATATTCCGTTCTTACACATATATATTCCGTTCTTACTCATATATATTCAGTTCTTACACATATATATGCAGTTCTTATACAAATATGTTCAGTTCTTACACATATATATTCAGTTCTTACGCATATATTCAGTTCTAACACATATATATTCAGTTCTTACACATATATATTCCGTTCTTACACATATATATTCAGTTCTTACACATATATATTCAGCTCTTACACATATATATTCCGTTCTTACACATATATATTCAGTTCTTACACATATATATTCAGTTCTTACACATATATATGCAGTTCTTACACAAATATATTCAGTTCTTACACATATATATTCAGTTCTTACGCATATATTCAGTTCTTACGCATAGATTCAGTTCTTACGCGTATATATTCAATTCTTACGCATATATGTTCAGTTCTTACACATATATTCCGATCTTACGCATATATATTCAGTTATTACGCATATATATTCAGTTCTTACACATATATTCAGCTCTTACACATATATATTCAGTTCTTACACATATATATTCAGTTCTTACACATATATATTCAGTTATACACATATATATTCCGTTCTTACGCATATATACTCCGTTCTAACACATATATATTCAGTTCTTACACATATATATTCCGTTCTTACACATATATATTCAGTTCTTACACATATATATTCCGTTCTTACACATATATATTCAGTTCTTATACATATATATTCAGTTCTTACACATATATATTCAGTTCTTACGCATGTATATTCAGTTCTTACACATATATATGCAGTTCTTACACATATATATTCAGTTCTTACACATATATATTCAGTTCTTATACATATATATTCAGTTCTTACACATATATATTCCGTTCTTACGCATATATATTCAGTTCTTACACATATATATGCAGTTCTTACACAAATATATTCAGTTCTTACACACATATATTCAGTTTTTACGCATATATTCAGTTCTTACACATACATTCCGATCTTACGCATATATATTCAGCTCTTACACATATATATTCAGTTCTTACACATATATATTCAGTTCTTACACATATATATTCCGTTCTTACGCATATATATTCAGTTCTTACGCATATATATTCAGTTCTTA